>VMDO01021037.1:0-25000 GCA_007922755.1 Pedetes capensis
CGTCCTCCTCCTCCTCCTCCTCCTCTTCCTGCCACTGAGCTACACCCCCAGCCCCTTTTTTATTTCTCTTTAAATTGAGACAGGGTCTTGCTAAGTGGCACAGGCTGCCTCTGGCCTCTAACTTGTGATCCTCCTGCCTCTGCCTCCTGAGTGGCTGAGATTACAGTCGTGCACCACCACAGCTGGCTCAATTTCTTCTTTTGATAATGCCTATGCCAAGTACTGCATGTTCATAATCCTATCTCATATTTACACAGTCCTGTGCAGTAGATGTTCTTTAGCATGCCCATTCTATAGGTGAGGAAACTGAGGTTTGGAAGAGTTCAGGTCATGCAGTTAGTAGATGACACACCCGCTGGCCTTTATACCCTGGCAGGTCAAGGCCAAGTGATCCAGGGTGTGGCGGACTTGATTTGTCCCAGCTGCAACCGTTCTCCACCCAGCTTCCGCACGGTTCGCTCGCTGATCCGCGAGGACCTCCTGAGTCCCCGCCACCCCTCTGCCCCACCGCTCACCGTCAACTCTGAATCCCATGGCGGCTTCGATCTGATCTCGGGTCTCTCCTCCCGCGGTCAGCTGCAGCATGGCCAGCACGGAGGCCACCCCGTAGGGGGAGAAGACCACGTTGCGGTCCTTGGAGGCCTGCGCCACCTGCTGGAACACCCTCACTCCGAAGTCTGTGGCCAGCTGGGACACGCGAGTGTGCGAGGTGGACCCTTCGCCAAAGACGAAGGCCATGCCCAGGGTGAGGCAGGCGAGGGCCAGAGACATCTTCATCCTAGGACAACAGGAAGAGGAGCAAATAAGGGCAGAGACTGGGAGACTGCCCCGAGGGGGCTGCACTCTCATGATTTGGTGCTGGGAGGAGATGGAGGAACGAGAGAGCCTCAGGGTCAATAAGAGACTGTGATGCAGCCAGGGTGGCTGTGCAGACCTGTGATCTCAGAACTCTGGAAGCTGAGTTTGATACAAGTTCAAGGCCAGCCTGGGCTACCTGGTGAGTTCAAGGCCGGCGACCTGGACTACACAGTGAGACCCTGTCTCAGAAAAAGGGGAGACAGAGAAAGAGAGAGAGAGAGGGAGGGGGGGGAGAAGAAGAAGGAAGAAGGAAGAAGAAGAAGAAGGAGGAGGAGGAGGAGGAGGAGAAGGAGAAGGAGAAGGAGGAGAGGAGGAGGAGGAGGAGAAGAAGAAGAAGAAGAAGAAGAAGAAGAAGAAGAAGAAGAAGAAGAAGAAGAAGAAGGATGATGATGAAGATGAGGTCAGATACTGAGCCCGCTGCACTTTGCTACTGATTTTTTTTTTTCTTTTAAGTACCGGCTGACTGAACCCAGAGCCTCAAGCATGCTTTGCAATCACTCTATCACTGTGCTGCGCCCTCTGCCCCATTTTCATTTTTTATTTTGAGATAGGATCACGCTAAGTTGCACAGGCTGCCTGTGGCCTCGAACTCGAGATCCTCCTGCCTCAGCCTCCTCAGTCGCTGGGACTCCCGCCACAGTGCCTTTGAACACCTGATCCGCCTGCCGCCACCCTCCAGGACTGAGTGCCCAGGAGAGGGAGTACTCAAGGCTGCAGGGGTCCAGGCAAGAAAAGCAAAAGGAGACTGGAGGTGATAGATGGAGGAGATCCTGGGAAGCTCTCTACCTTCAGCCCCAAGGAAGAGACAGAGAGAGAGAGCTTGCCTTTCTCCTACCTGACGATCTCAAAGGAGCCTTGGGCTGGGCGGCAGGTCCTGCTTGGTGGCTGCCCCCGGGGGCTGTGGCTAGCTGCTGCTGGAGAGAATGTGCAGCGGGGCCTTCTTGACAGCACTCTTGACTCTGTAGCCAAGCCCAGCTGTGCTGCCTCTGAGCCGCTGCCTCCCTTTATACAGATGTGGGCAGGAAGTAGATGAACTCATCTCCCAGCCCCACCCACTTTCTGGCTCTGGAAGGCTGGCTGAGCAGCCCCCTCCGGGCCCGGCGGCCCCTCCCTCTCCAGGACTTGCTGGGGCGTGTGTGCGTGCCACTCTGTGCGTGTGTGTGTGTGTGTGTGTGTGTGTGTGTGTGTGAAGAAGGCTCAGGAACAATTGAGCAAACCCTAATTGCCTTGGCCCGGGGCCTCCATTGATCGGACCACCCTGCGCTCCTGTCCTCTCTCCGAATGCTCTGCCAGCTTGGTGCTGGGCTGTACCCCACAGCCCACAAGATCCAGTGTTCTGAACCCCCTTTCCCCGGGGCTCAGCTTGTGGGAAAAATAGTTCATGGTTTGCCCCCTTCCTCCCCCGCCCCTTTTTAATGTATTTTATTTTATTTTAATTTTGCAGTACTTGGTGATTGAACCCAGGACCTTGCCCACACTTTGCAAATGCTCCACCCCTGAGCTGCACCCCCAGCCCTTTTTTTCATATATATATATATATATATATATATTTAATTTTGAGTCAGGATCTCCGCTAAATTGCGCAGGCTGCCTCTGGGCTCGAACTCGAGATCCTTCTCCCTCTGCCTCCCGGGCGCCCGGCTCCCTCTTTCCTTTTGAAGAAACGGGTCACTGCGGACTTAGCAAAGGAACTGCGGTCTCCCTGCCAATGCCCTGTGGCCCACGCGTACTCATGAGCGCCAGCCACCCTCCAGGAAATCGAGCGCCTCCCTCCCCTGGGTCTCAGCCCAGAAGCCACAGGGCATGGAACGTTCCATGTGATTGTCCAGGTTCGGGCTGCCTTGAGCCCTTCCCTCGAGTTCACCATGTGCCCAGCGAGTATCCAATGATGCAACCCTAACCCCCCACGTGTCCAGACTCTTGGTGCCCCGAGGGCCTTCCTGTGTCAACAGCCCTGTCTGGCTGGGGTTTGAGGTGTGCCGGGTGGAGTGGTGGTGGCTGAAAGCCCAGGGGTGACCGTGGTAAAACCTTGGCCAGGACCTGAGAGGGCAGTGTGTGAGTGTCTTTTCTTAGAGCTGCCAGGGGATGGGGTGCCTGACCGCACAGCTTGTGCCTTATCCGTCTCCTGCAGGCGAAGAAACCAGCAGGCTGGAGCTGCAAGATGGGGATGGAAGAAAGTAGGGTGTCAGTCATAGTGGGTGTGCGGGCTGTGCTTTTAGGGGACCGGCATCAGGGGGGACAATCCTATTTTTTTTTCCTTCTTTTTTTGTGTGGTACTGAGGTGGTTGAACCCAGGGCCTCACCTGTGGTTTACAAGAGCTCTACCACTGAGCTGCGGCCTGCAGCGGTAGCCCTGTGGCATCCAATCCCGTCAGATCTCAGAAGCTAAGCAGGGTCGGGCCTGGTTAGTACCTGGATGGGAGACCGCCTGGGAACACCAGGTGCTGTAGGCTGGGAGAAGGACCTGGCAACCCCCTCCCAAAAATCAATCTGCCATTGAAAACCCTATGAACATCAGAGAAGCACTGACAATAGTGTTTCCCCTGTTGTACAGAGGGTCGCTATGAGTTGGATACCGACTCGACGGCACCTAACAACAACAACAACCACTGAGCTGCACCCCCAACTCCTTTTCTTTAATATTTACTCATCTATCTATCTATTAATCTATCTATGTATCTATCTATCTATTTTAATTTGAGACAAGAGCTTGCTAGATTAGGCAGGCCGCCTCCGGCCTCTAACTTGCGATCTTCCTTCCTCTGCCTCCCAAGTTGCTGGGATTAATGCATTCTTCAGAGGCTGGACGTGACCATGCCAGCCCAGGCTGGCATATCTGGAGGTTTGGCAAGGGCAGGCGCCCTTGACCGTGTAGCCCAGATGTTGTGGATGGACTTGGCTAGGGGCCCTGCAGGGGAAGTTAGTCCGCTTAGGGTCCACACAACGTGGGCTTGGTTGCAGGTGATAGTGCTCAACAGGCCGTATCCATAGAGACCGCTGACAGCAGAGCCATAGGAAGCTTAAGTGGGTGGGCGGTGCCGGGATATTTGCTTTGGATTTTCAGTAAACAGATACCGGGGCAACCACAGCTGAAGGGCTGGAAGGGCTTGAAGGGCTTTCCCATCACTTTTTTTTTTTTTTTTTTTGCCTTTGGCTTCATTGTTGTTCCGTGGAGTCAGGGCAGGCTGCGGAAAGAGGGGAAACCTCAGCTGGAAAGTTAGGATCCCGGGGACAGGAGCCAGCTGTTCTTGCCATGTGCTTCTAGTTGACATCTGTTTTCTTTTCTCAGGGAGTGGTTTGGAGCCCCTGAGAAGATGGTGAGGGATGAGAAAGAATCAACTGCCCCCGACGTCTCCACGGGAGAAGAAGACAAGGCCCAGCACCGACCCCCAGAAATGACCCCAGCACATTGCCCTCCATCCACAGAGGGCTGAGCACCACAGAGATGGGGAGGCCGAGTTGGGGATGGGGAGTCCATGCCCCAGGGATTCAGGAAAGCGATGGAGGTGGAGAGGGGGTAGATGTCTGGGGCCTCCACGGTCTCTGATCTCCGGCCCTGGCCTCTGTCGCCATGTTAGCTGAGCCATATTAGCTGAGCCACGTTAGCTGAGCCACATTAGCTGAGCCACGTTAGCTGAGCCACATTAGCTGAGCCACGTTAGCTGAGCCACGTTAGCTGAGCCACCTCCCTTCTGTTCCCCGACATTCTCACACCTTTACCAGCCCTCTGTTTTCTGTGGCTGGCCAGGGCCTTGTTAGGCAGAGCCTGATTCCATCCCCACTCACAGACCCAAAGCCCTTACAGAAATCGCGCTCTGTCCTGGGGCACAGGAGATTCAGGGGGCAGCTCTGGGGCCTGGGGTCAGGGCTGGGGATGCATTTTCTTTAGAGATGGAAAGACTTGACTAAGGTGACTTTCCCTAAACTGGAGGGAATTTGTTAGTGCCAAGTGAGTGGGTGTCAAAAATCAAGGTAAAATCTGGAAGAATGAGATCCTATGCTCTCATTTCTTTTTTCTTTTCTTTTTGGTTCTTTTTTTTCTTTTCCTTTTTTCTTCCCTCCCTCCCTCCCTCCCTCCCTTCCTTCCTTCCTTCCTTTCTTTCTTTGTTTTTTCTTTTTTTCCTCTCTATCTCTCTTTTTTTGCAGTATTAGGGGTTGAACTCAGGGCCCTGCACATGCTAGGAAAGCTCTCTAACACGGAGCTGCACCCCCAGCCCCTTTTTTAATTTCTTACTTTGAGACAGGGCCTAAGTTGTGCAGGCTGTCTGTGACCTCGAACTTGAGATCCTCCTGCCTCAGCCTCTAGAGGGCTGGGGTCACAAGCGCTGTGCTCCTCCCCCACCTTGAAACAAGATCTCGTGAGGGTGAGACGGGGTCTCATGAGGCTCAGGCTGGCCTTGAAATTGCGGTCCTCCTGCCTCAGCCTCCTGCCAAGGGTGCACCACGGTGCCTGGCCCCTACATTCCACGTGGCAATTTCGAACTTTTCCTTTGACTCTGCTGAGCTGGAGCTGCCTAGGTGATCCGGAACCCAGAGCTGACCATGATCCTGCCTCTCCTGCCCACGCACATGGCTTTGTCTGCCCTTGAGCATGGAGCTGAGCTAACCCTCCACACCCCGGGCGCATCTTCCTGTGGGCTTCTTTCAGGGGGCCGCTCCCTCTAAAACTTCCCTAAAACTAGCCTGACTCAGGGGCTTGTCACTTTCTTCTTTTGCTCCCCAGAACCCCACACCACTTTGACTTCACCCCCTCTTTCGAGCCTTGGCTCTTGGGTTAAATGGTCAAACAGACGGGGTGAGAAAAGTCCCCGCTGTCGAAATAGCTGGATCTCCGATTTCTGGAGGGCCAGAGATAAGAGAGGGAGTGACAAGGCACGGGGTGTCTGGGGAAGTTTCAGTTCCCGTCAGTTGGGAAAGAAGCCTCCATCTGCCCCCTCTACAGGTGGTTCGTGACGACTCACACTCTCCATGACTGTCCCCCACCCCCACCATCACGTGGCTCTGGCTCCCCTGGGGTCCCCGGAGGCCCTTGGTGCTCCCTCACCCCTGCACCCCTTGCCCTCGCGCTCTGCCTGTGTTCCGCTCTTTCTCCTCACACACCAGCTCGGCGCGATCCTTTTTCTCACTTTCTTTTTGTCCTTTAGGATCCCTTCTTCCTGGCTCCTCCTCCACGGGTCTGTGCCCCCTTCCTTCCCTCCTTCTCTGTTCTCCTGCCTTCTCTCCTCCTTGGCCCTGCCTCTCTGTGCCGCTGTCTGACTCAGTCTCTCTCTCCTTCTCCTTTGCCTTCCAGACCTCCCTTTTACAGGCAAACCCGGCTTCCGAGCCCTTCCTGTGGGAAGAGGGCCCGGCCTCCCATCGATTACACAGATGGCCTGGAATGTTGGACCCGGCCCCCTGATGCTTGGTGATTTCACTGGGAGATCTGGGGGTGGGAGAAAGCAAGGTCCCCGTAACTCAGGGCGCTATTTCTGGCCTGGTGGCTCTCCAAGCAACACAACACCCGAAATAGCCTGCGTTTGGGCTGGGCTCCCTCTGGCCTCTCTAGGAGTGAGCGGCGCAGAGTGGCCTAGGGCTCAGTCTGCATCTATTTGGAATTACTTGGAATCACGTCATAGGCACAGCCCAACGTGATCCGGCCTCAGCCTGTGGAGGGGGCGCAGAGGCCCTGTGACTGGCTCATGCCTGAAGTCCTCAGCCTCTACTTCTCTTCTCCTTCTTCTTCTCCTTCCTCCTCTTCTTCCTCCCCTCCTCCTCCTCCCCCTTCTCCTCCTCTCCCCCCTCCTCTCCTCCTCCTCCTCCTTCTTTCTTCCTTTTCTTCTTCTTCCTCTCCTTCTCCTCCTCCTCCTCCTTCTCCTCCTCCTCCTCCTCCTCCTTCTTCCTCCTCCTCCCTCTCCTCCTGGTACTTAGGAGTTGAACCCAGGGCTTCACACATACTTTGCAAGTGCTCTACCACTGGGCTGCACCCCCAGTCTGGGTTTTTTTTTTTTTTTGCGGTATTGGGAGTTGAACCCAGGGCCTCATGCCTACATCCTCTGCAAGTGCTGGACCACTGAGCTGCACCCCCAGCCCAATTTTTACTTTTTGAGACAGGGTCTCGCTAAATTATAAAGAGTACCTCTGGTCTCGAACTTGCGATCCTCCAGCCTCCGCCTCCCGAGCCACTGGGATTACAGGCATGCGCCACCATGCCCGGCCCCAGTCTGTTTTTTATATTTCATCTTGAGACAAGGTCTCACTAACTTACGCAAGCCGCCTCTGGCCTCGAACTTGCAATCCTCCTGCCTCTTCCTCCTGAGTCGCTGGGATGGCAGACATGAGCCACCATGCCTGGCTCCCCCCACCCTGCCTTCACATTACCCTGTCCCTCCTTCCTCCCCAGCCCCCGGCCAGCCTCGCGTCTTAAACTATCATGTAGCCAGGCACCATGGCGCATGCCTGTAAATCCCTACTACTTGGGAGGCTGAGGCAGGAAGATCAGGAACTTGAGGTCAGAGGCAGCCTGCACAACTCAGCAAAATCCTGTCTCAAAATAAAAAAAATAAAGACGGGTTGGAGGCTCAGTGGTGGAGCGCTTGCCTCACATGTGCGAGGCCCTGGGTTCAAATCCCCAGTACTACAAAAATCAACAACAACAAAAAACTATTGTGTAACACTCAAACCGGCTCTCCCCCTACCCCAAAACGAGGCCCATGCTTGACTAAGTTTGCCTTTTCTTTCCAATTATATATAACATATAAACAGAGAGGGGCTGGGATTTAACTCAGTTGGTAGAGCACCACTCTGCAGTCTCTGAGGTCCCGAGTTTGATTCCCAGCACTGCAAAAATGGGAGAAGGACCTGGCAACCCACTCCCAAGGCAATCCCGAAACAATCTGCCATTGAAAACCCTATGAGGGTCGCTATGAGTCGGACACGACTCGACAACACCTAACAACAACAACAAGAACAACATAAACAGAGAAGAATGTAAGAGTCCTTTAAGTCAGTCCTGAGATTCAGAGAGGCTGAAAGATGCACTTATGGCCCCATGGTGACTGGACTCAACCATAAATGGGAGAATAGCGTCATGAGATTACATAAATTTGGCTTCTAGGCAAAGATGGGAGGCTCACTATGTGTCTTGAGGCAAAACTTAAGGTTTCTTTCTTTCTTTCTTTCTTTTAAACAAAGGTATAGAGCTTATGAGGTACACACTTCCAAATAAGCCTGGGTGCTCAGAGAGAAAGTGAGGTGCTGTTGGGGATTAAACCCAGGGCTTCACACATGCTAGGCAAGCTCTCTATCCGCTCTTAGTTATCTCAACAGTGAAAGATCATTTTCCCCATCCTTTGAGGTTGTGATGTCAATTTGACTAGTATCCGTTCAACACTGCCCACCTTCTGTTGTTTGTTGTTGTTGGGTGCCGTGGAGTCGGGTCTGACTCATAGCGACCTGATGTACAACAGAACGAAACACTCCCTGACACTATGCCATGCCCTGCACTATGTCAGTGCTTCCCTGTTCTTCATAGGATTTTCAATGGCTGATTGTTTCAAGATTGCTTCGGGAGTGAATTGCCACATCCTTCCAACCTAACCCTAACCCTGACCCTAACCCATTTCTGTAGTGCTGGGGATCGAACCCAGGGCCTATACACTAAGCTATACACTTCATGGTGAGCTTTTGTATTGTAGGTCTCTGCTCTCTTTCTGGACCCTTCTGTCCATCTCATTGAAATAGATGTCCTGAGCCCGGCACAGTCATGCACGCCTGTAATCCCAGCGGCTTGGGGAGCGGAGGCAGGAGAATCACAAGTTCGAGACCAGGTGCAGTCCCTGGGGTTACAGCCTGCGCCATAGTCCCCTGCTGTGTTGGATGTTTTGGAACAAGGTCTTACTGGGTAGCTCAGGTGGGCCTCAAACTCCCTCTGTAGCCTAGACTGGCCCCAGACTTCCTACCAAGCCCAGGTTGGCTTCCAACTCCCAGTCCTCCTGCCTCTGCCAGCTGAGTGCTGGGATTGCAGGCAGATGCCACCATGCCTGCCTGTTGTTGTTGTTGTTAGGTGCCGTCGAGTCAGTATCCGACTCATAGCAACCCTCATAGGGTTTTCAATGGCTGTTTCGGGATTGCCTTGGGAATGGATTGCCAGGTCCTTCTCCCATTTTTGCGGTGCTGGGAATTGAACTCAGGACCTCAGAGACTGCAGCGCAGCGCTCTACCAACTGAGCTAAATCCCAGCCCCATACCTGCCTTTTATGTAGCCTTAATTCTGAGGATGCCTGTAGCTGTAGCCCTGTGGCATCCGATCCCATCAGATCTCGGAAGCTAAGCAGGGTCAGGCCTGGTTAGTACCTGGATGGGAGACCACCTGGGAACACCAGGTGCTGTAGGCTGGGAGAAGGACCTGGCAACCCCCTCCCAAAAATCAATCTGCCATTGAAAACCCTATGCACAGCAGAGAAGCACTGACAATAGTGTTTCCCCTGTTGTACAGAGGGTCGCTATGAGTCGGATACCAACTCAACAGCACCTAACAACAACAACAACAACAACAATTCTGAGGATAGTTAGTACAGAGCCTTTCATAATATCCCTGTTCAATGAACACTGAATGACCCTCATGGACCTCGGGCAAAAGTGAGCTTCCTAGCGGCCCGGTGTGACGGCTAAGGGGAAATAAGACAGGCAGAGGGGGGTGGAGCACACCTTGTCTGCAGTAGATGCGATCCTACCAGCCATCGAGGCGAGGTGATCCTGCAGGGCCCCCCTGGGCCACCCTGGCTACAGCTCATCCCTCTGTCCGCTTATCATTGCCCATGAATCTGGGCTGTCTGAGTCGGGCTCTGATTCACTTTCGTTCAGCATGACCCCCGCTGGCTTCCGCATTCCCCGCATTCCTCAGGCTCCCTTTACAGCTTTCCCTGGACATATCCTGGTTTCATTTCACCCCCGTTGATGTAGGAATCTTGGCCTCCCAGCGTGGCCAAGTATTCACTGATGATCACCCTTGATGGCCCAAGGAACCTAAAGTTCTCCCTCCCTCGTAGGAATGCTGTATACATACGTACGTACAACGTGCAGTGCGTGAGATAATTAGAAAAAAGCATGAAACGGTCTGTACGCTAAATGCTAAAGCTCGGGCTATGAGGATGGAGACGTGGGGCTGTGGAATGTGGAAGGAAGGCTTCCTGGAGGAGGGGAGGCGGTTGCTGTGCTATGAGCGAGGCCCGGATGAACTTGGCAGAAAAACAGAGAGGGCAGTCTGGATGGGGTGGGTCGGGGAGGCACAGAGCATTATAGGGAAAGGAAGGAAATATTCTCTCCTCTTTCCACATGTCTTCATCTTTAGGGAACAATTGTTTCCCGTTCTGCTTTGCTCTGTTGCCTCTTTTTTAAAATTTTACTTTGGGGGTAGTGCTTGGGGGTTGGCTACAGCCGTGGCATCCGATCCCGTCAGATCTCAGAAGCTAAGCAGGGTCGGCCCTGGTTAGTCCTTGGATGGGAGACCACCTGGGAACACCAGGTGCTGTAGGCTTGGGAGAAGGACCTGGCAACCCACTCCCAAAAGTCAATCTGCCATTGAAAACCCTATGAACAGCAGAGAAACACTGACAATAGTGTTTCGCCTGTTGTGTGCAGGGTTGCTATGAGTTGGATACAGACTCCACGGCACCTAACAACAACAATACTTGGGGGTTGAACGCAGGTCCTTACACATACTTTGCAAGTACTCTCCCCCTGGGCGGCACTCCCAGCCTATTTTTTATTTTTTAATCTTGAGACGGAGTCTTGCTAAATTACACAGGCTACCTCTGGCCTCGAACCTGTGATCCTCCTGCCTCAGCCTCCTGAATTGCTGGGATAACAGGCATGAGCCACCGTCTGCAGCCTTTTCTTTCTTTCTTTTATTTTCTTCTTCTTTTTTCTTTTAATGTTGGGGATCAAGCCCTGGGCCTTGCACATGCCAGGCAAACACTGTACACACTGAGCTATACCCCTCTTGGTGAGCTTTTGTATTGTAGGTCTCTGCTCTTTCTGGACCGTTTTGTCCATCTCATTGAAATAGATGTCCTGAGCTGGGCATGGTGGCGCATGCCTGTCATCTCAGTGGCTCAGGAGGCGGAGGCAGGAGGATCGCAAGTTCGAGACCAGAGGCAGTCTGCCTAACTTAGTGAGATCATGTCTCAAGAAGTAAAAAAAAAAACATGGGCTGGGGGTGCAGCTCAGTGGTGCAGCACTTGCAAAGCATGCAGGTTCGAGGCCCTGGGTTCAATACCTAGTACCACAAAACAAACAAACAAACAAACAAACAAACAAAAATAGATGTCCTTGCTTTGTTGCAGCCCCTTGCTCTGAGCAGACCTCTTCTCCTGAGCCCAGGAAGACAATGACTGGGGCTAGTCAGAGCTCCGTGGGTGGTGGAGGTCCCTGGGACAGAGCAGCCGGTGACACAGCACCGTTGGAATTTGCCACGGTGGCTCCAGCGATGCCCAAGTCACTGGCCGTTCTTTCTCCCCAGCTCCCTAGCCCTGTGAGAGCAGGACACTGCCATGTCTCTGCAGCTGAGTCACGTGGCCCCCTCAGCTGTCTTCCCCATCATAGTGCAGCTGCTCCCTTGCTTGGCTCCGCTCGGACCTAGGACCCTTCTCGAGGCCCCTTGCACAGTTTCGCAGCTGTAAGGGCAGGAGAGCAGGTGGTGTGTGTAAAAGGAAGGGAGAGCCGGGCATGGTGGCCACACCTGTGATCCCAGCACTCGGGAGCCTGAGGCAGGAGGATCGTGAGTTCCAGGCCAGCCTGGGCCTTGCAAGACCCTGTCTCAACCTCACGAGATCTCGCCCCCAGTGGGAAAGGAGCCTGGCACCGTGGCCACCCCTGTGATCCCAGCACTGGGGAGGCTGAGGTGGGAGGATCTTGAGTTGGAGGCCGGAGGCAGCCTGGGTACATAACTCAGTGAGACCCTGTCTGAAGTTGTTGTTGTTGTTAGGTGCCGTCGAGTCAGTATCCGACTCATAGCGACCCTCATAGGGTTTTCAATGGCTGACTGTTTCGGGATTGCCTTGGGAGTGGATTGCCAGGTCCTTCTCCCATTTTTGTGGTGCTGGGAATCGAACTCGGGGACCTCCGAGACTGCAGCGCAGCACTCTACCAATTGAGCTAAATCCCAGCCCCTGTCTGAAGTTAAAAAGTCAAAAAGGGGCTGGGGGTGCAGTTCAATGGTAGGGCGCTGCAAAGCCTGCACAAGGCTGTGGGTGCGGTCCCCCAGTGCCACAATTAATCAATCATCAATCAGTCAATCAATAAAGTAAGTAAGCCAGACGTTATGGCACACGTCTATCATCCCAGGACCCAGGAGGCTGAGGCAGGAGGATCAACACAAGTTCGAGGCCAGCCCGGTCTACTTAGTGGACAGCCTGGACTACATAGTGAGACCTTGGCTCAAAAATAAAATAAAATAAAAATAGTGAAATAATAAAAGGGAAAGGTGTTGGGGGTGCCTGGCCAAGGAACCCCAGGATAGCTGCCTTTTTTCTTCCTCCCGTCGCCTGGCTAGAGTATGGAGCAGCCTCTTAGGATTTTCTGGAATGAGTCATGGGACCTTCCAGGACGTATATGGTGAATCCTGGCCTTGTATGTCTTCAGGCGCTGACACTTGTCACCATCCAGAGCAGCATCCTCTACCCCAGTGCAGGCTGGAGGCCAAGGGCAAAGGCTTTCCCAGCCCTGCGCACCTCCAGCGTCCTTATCCTCCCCTTTCCTGGCCTCGCTCCCCTCTCCAGGACCCAAATGCTCCTTGTGACGTCCCCCTGCCCCTTGGGCCCATCGTCCTCAGGACCCACATTGCTGCTGCTTTTCTTTTTTTTTTTTTTTTTTTCTGGTACTGGGGGGTTGAACCCAGGGCCTCACACCTGCATGCTTTGGAAGCGCTGGACCACTGAGCTGTGCCCCCAGTCCATTTTTTATACTTTTTGAGACAGGGTCTCGCTAAATTACGCAGACTGCCTCTGGTCTTGAACTTGCGATCCTCCCGCCTCCGCCTCCTGAGCCGCTGGGATTACAGGCGTGCGCCACTGTGCCCGGCACACTGCTGCTTTTCTTAGGTATGAACTGCCCTCCCCACTTAGGACAGGGAGAACTTTGTGGAGCCCGGAGTTGGGGTGGTACTCTGGACCCGGGGAACAAGGCTCTCTCCACGACCTGAGCACAAGCAGGAAATGTCCTTTCCGCTCCTGAACCTCAGTTTTCTCTCCTGCAGAGTGGGTATAGTATTGCCACTTCCATCACAATATGCCAGGAATTCAAGTAATGGGCCCACGTGAGCCGGGCGCAGTGGCATGTGCCTATAATCCCAGCACTCAGGAGGCTGAGGCGGGAGGATCATGAGTTTGAGGCCATGATGGCTACATAGAGAGTTCCAGGCCAGCTTGGGCGATGAGAGCCTGTCTCAAAAAACAAAACAACAAAAAGCCCCAACCAAAGAAGAACAAAGCCGGGTGCTGTGGCCTAACTGTAATCCCAGTGACTCAGGTGGCTCAGGCAGAAGGATCTAAGTGTGAGCCAGAGGCAGCTTGTGCAACTTGATGAGCCCCTGTCTCAAGATAAAAAATAGAAAAGGGGCCTGGAGGTGGAGCTCAGTGGCTGGGTGCCTACCAAGCACATGTGAGACCCTGGGTTCAACACCCAGTACTGAAAAAACAAACAAAATAGAAAACAACCCTGAGACACACATGAAATGGTTAACTATATCCATGGAAAGAAAGTGGTCAGTAGGTTTCTGTCGACTTTAAAATTGCTTTTTTTTTTTTTTAAAGCTGGGCATGGTAGTTGTTGTTGTTGTTAGGTGCTGTCGAGTGGAGTCGGACTCATAGCGACCCTCATAGGGTTTTCAATGGCTGTTTGAGGATTGCCTTGGGAGTGGATTGCTAGGTCCTTTTCCCATTTTTGAGGTGCTGGGAATCAAACTCAGGACCTCAGAAACTGCAGAACAGCGCTCTACCAACTGAGCTAAATCCCAGCCCGGGCACCGTAGTACACACCTGTAATCCCAGCACTCTGGAAGCTGAGGCAGGAGGATCAACGCAAGTTCAAGGCCAGTCTATATAGCGCGTCCCAAGCTAGCCTGGGCTACCCAGAGAGACTTTGTCACAAGAAGGAAAAAAAAAAAAAAGTAACAAACAAAAAATAGAATAAAATAGTATAATTTTTTTTGAGATAGAGACTCGCTATGTAGCCAAGCCTGCAGCCATAGCCCTGTGGCATCCGATCCCGTCAGATCTCGGAAGTTAAGCAGGGTCGGGCCTGGTTAGTACCTGGATGGAAGACCACCTGGGAACACCAGAAGCTGTAGGCTTGGGAAAAGGACCTGGCAACCCCCTCCCAAAAATCAATCTGCCATTGAAACCCTATGCACAGCAGAGAAGCACTGACAATAGTGTTTCCCCTGTTGTACAGAGGGTCGCTATGAGTCAGATACCGACTTGATGGCACCTAACAACAACAACAACAACAACATGTTGCCAAGGCTGGCCTTGAAATATTGATCCTCCCGCCTCAGCCTCCCAAGTGCTGGGATCACAGGTGTAGCCACCATGCCCAGCTCCTCTCCCACCTTGACGCCAGATCTCTTGAGGTTGAGACAGGGTCTTGCAAGGTTGAGGCTGGCCTGGAACCTGCGATCCTCCTGCCTCAGCCTCCCGAGTGCTAGGATCACGGGGCGCGCCACCACACCCAGCTGCCTCTCTGTTTTAATGTGTCTGCTCTTGAGTACTTTGGTTCCCTGGGGATAAAGACTCCGTGCTAGAGAGGAGAAAGATCAGCTAATCGAGTCCTTTTGTAAAGAGACTCCAGAAGCTGAGCAAATAAATCTAAGCCAGGCCCCTCCTGGGCCAGGAAGACCAGGGCGAGCTCTGTCTTTGCCCTGAGGACTCAGTCAAGGGCATTCTTGATGTGTTGAGGCCTAGGACCCAAAGCCTCCCTGCTCCCTCCCCCTACTCACAGGGTCCAGAGCCCCACACAAGAGCAATGGCGGGCTCTCCTCCAAAGCCCCCTGCTGGGGGGCTCTGCTGCACCCGAGCTGCGCCCTGATCTGTGTCAGGAGCTGAGAGACTGGGTGAGTCAAGGCTGATGTGGGCAGGACCAGTACGTGTTATTCACATGGAAGCATGGCTTTCTAGGGGGGCCCCTGGAGGAGGGGTTGGGAAGACGGGGGAGGGGAGCTGAGTGGCACCGGAGGCTCAGACTCCCCAAAGGGCTCCAGGGCCCCTTCTGCTCCGCGCCTGGAAGGACAGGCTGAGCTGCGGGGCGTTTAACATGCCTGCAGCCAGACTGGGGTTCTGCTGGAATTAGCACATGGGCGAGGGCCAGGGCCCGCAGCGGGGAGGCCTGAGCCATCCCCCTTATGTTCCCCCATTCTGCCCCCCCTTGCAGCTCCCCACAGGAAGCGCCATGGGCAGGGATCCAGCAGATCTATCGGTGCCTGGTAATGACTGTGGAGAATGCTCTTAATCCCTAGCCTGCCTGAGCGGATTGGCTTCTCCTTGGACCAGGAGGACCTGGCACCAAATTGAGGTGTAAACTGGGAAGCTGGGTGTGGTGGCCTCGCCTGTGATCCCAGCACTCGGGAGGCTGAGGAAGGAGGATCATGAGTTCCAGGCTAACCTGAGCCTCACCAGACCCTGTCTCCACCTCTCCAGGTCGGGGAGGAGCCTGGTGTGGTGGCCACGCCTGTGATCCCAGCACTGGGGAGGCTGAGGCAGGAGGATCGTGAGTTGGAGGCCAACCTGAGCCTCACCAGACCCTGTCTCCACCTCTTGAGGTGGGGGAGGAGCCTGGTGTGGTGGCCACGCCTGTGATCCCAGTACTGGGGAGGCTGAGGCAGGAGGATCGCGAGTTGGAGGCCAGCTTGGACTATACTCTGAGATTGTCTCAAAAAACAAAACAAAACGAGACAAAACTGGGAGGTATGAAGTCCACGGTGGTAGGACACGGCCTCGCCTGTGTGGAATCTCCTCTCCCGCGCACACAGGCCTAACTCACTAGGATCACACCGCCCCACAGTTTAGAAGAAAGCTGCCTGTCAGCTGGACACCCCCTCCAGGGTGGACGCCTCTCCCCTGGTGGACACTGAAGGCTCCCGCAGAAGAGGCCCTGGCCAAGGAGGAATATTCCACTCCCCACTTCCTGCTTGAGCCCGGCGCTGTCCTCAGCCCCTGGCCACTCCACTAATGCCCGAGCCTCTGGCCGGTGGCCAGCCCTGTCTGGACGGGAGGAAACCAAGGTTCGAGGATCAGAACACGGAGTTCTTCAGGGCAGAAATTCCACCGGAAAGGGAACAATGGGCAGGGCCAGAGTCACTCTCTAGGGAAAGAGGCTCGAGCCGGATTGGGACAGGGCCTTCCT
The DNA here is from genome assembly GCA_007922755.1 of Pedetes capensis. Lineage (NCBI taxonomy): Eukaryota > Metazoa > Chordata > Mammalia > Rodentia > Pedetidae > Pedetes > Pedetes capensis. Next base: position 16,234 of record VMDO01021037.1, read on the forward strand.
GCCCCGGGGGGTAAACAACCCGGACTGGGGCAGCCCCGCCACTCCCTGTCTCCCCGGTGTGCGTGCCGTGGTCTGGCCACTTGCTTTGGTAGGATGGGAAGAAGGGGTCCCCAGCACCCTGTCCTGGCTTTTGAAGGCAAATGAGCTCCTGCAAGGGGAGCCAAGTCAGGACCATCTCAAGAGGGTCAGGGGCAGAACTGGTAAAGAAGCCCTGCGGCAGCTGGGGCCAGGGAAGCCATGGCCGCCCATGGCCAGTTGGCTGCTACAAACCAAATAACACAGCTCGAGATTTTAGGGTCCCCACATGTCTGTCAGCTTGTCGTGCTGTGGGGGCTTGCGTGTTGCTGTGATGCTGAAAGTTATGCCACCGGTATTTCAGATCCCAGCAGAGCCACCGATGGTGGACAGGTTGCAGCTGAGCTTCCAGACTAAGACGCACTAGGGAGAAGGACCTGGCAACCCACTCCTGAAATAATTATCCATTGAAAACTCTATGAATAGCAGAGAAGCCCTGTCAAATAGAAAGCCAGAAAATGAGCCCCCAGGCTGGAAGGCATTCAAGAGATCACTGGGGAAGAGTTGCCTCCTCAAGGTTGAGTCGACCTTGATGACGGGAATGGAGTGAAGCCCCCGGACCTCTATTTGCTTATGTGGCATGACTCAAAATGAAAAGAAATACAGTGTCTGCAACAATGGGCTCAAACATAAAAAATACCCTGCGCAGGCACAGTGTCGGGAGTGTTTCGTTCTGTTGTATAGAGGGTCACTATGAGTTGGACCTCATTCGACAGCACCTAACAACAAAAAGGTTTTAGGGCAGTTCCTGCAGACCGCTCCATGAGGGGTGGAGGAGGCCAGCCTGGGCAAGAGGGGACAGGTTTTTCCTCTTTTCTAAAATTTTTATTTTGAGACAGGGTCTCACTACATAGCCCAGGCTGGCCTTGAACTCATGATCCTTCTGTTGCGGGCTCCCAACTACCGGAAGTATAGGTTTGTGCCACCAGCTCACTAGGCGGCTTCCTCTTGCAGGCGGTCAGACCCAGCTAAGCTTTAAGCAGCCAGAGTGATGACAGAGCAGGCACGAGGAAAGCCCCAAAGCTGGAGAAGAAGTCCACACCTGGAAGGGACAGAAGAAATGCCGTAACAGGCACAGTGTCCCTGCCATCCCCATCAGCCGCCCCCTCCCAGCAAGCCTGGAGGGAAAGATTGAGGCCAAGAGCTGGGAAAGTTGTGCCAACAAAGTCTAGATTCATGGTTGCCCCTGATCATTTGCTTAGGCACTTTCTGATGGCATATCCACTCTTTTTCTTTTTCTTCTTTTCTTTCTTTCTTTCTTTTCTTTCTTTCTTTCTTTCTTTCTTTTTTTTTTTTTTTTTTAAGATTGGGGTTCTGTTTGCTTTTTCTTTCGAGTTTTAGAAGTTCCAATCCCCAAACTGCAGCATTCATGATAGCTAAACCATATGGCCTGGTTTAAAGTCAAGAAAGCCATACATCAGGGCTATATCCTTTCTCCGTACCTCTTCCATCTCTATACTGAGCAAATAACCCGAGAAGCTGGACTTTATGAAGAAGAACCCGGCACCCTGATTGAAGGAAGACTCATTAACAACTTGTGTTATGCAGATGACATGACTCTGCTTGCTGAAAGTGAAGAGGATTTGAAATATTTCCTGATGAAGATCAAAGAACACAGCCTTCAGTATGGATTGGGCCTCAACATCAACAAAACAAAAATCCTTACAACGGGGTCAGCAAGCAACTTCATGATAAATGGAGAAAAGATTGACGTTGCCCAAGATTTTACTTTACTTGATTCTATGATCAACACCCGTGGGAGCTGTTATTGTTAGGTGCCGTCGGAGCTGCTATTGTTGTTGTTAGGTGCCGTCCAGTCGGTATCCGAGTCATAGCGACCCTCATAGGGTTTTCAATGGCTGACTGTTTCAGGATTGCCTTGGGAGTGGATTGCAAGGCCCTTCTCCCATTTTTGCGGTGCTGGGAATTGAACTCAGGACTTCAGAGACTGCAGCGCAGCGCTCTATCCACTGAGCAAATTCCCAGCCCAAGATTTTACTTTACTTGACTCTATGATCAACACCCGTGGGAGCAACAGCCAAGAAATCAGAAGATATTTTGCATTGGGAAAAGCTATTGCAAAAGATTTCTTTAAAGTGTTGAAAAGTAAAGATGTCACATCGAAGACGAAGGTGCCTCTGACTCATGCCATGGTATTTTCAAGTCACATCATATGGTTCTGAAGGCTTGACATTGAATAAGAGAGACAGGAGAAGAGTTAATGCTTTTGGATTATGGTGCTGGAGATGAATATTGAATATACCATGGACCGCCAAAAGAACCAATAGATCCATCCTAGAAAAAGTGCAACCAGAGTGCTCCTTGGAAGCAAGGATGGCTAGACTGTGTGTTATGTATTTTGGACTCGTTATCAGGAGTGTCCAATTCCTGGAGAAGGACATCATATTTAGGAGAATGGCAGGTCAATGAAAAAAAGGAAGACCCTCAACTAGATGGATTGACACAGTGGCTGCCACAATGGGCTTAAACATAAAAAAAGATCATGTGCCTGACACAGAATTGAGAAGTGTTTTGCTTCATTGTACATAGGGTTACTATGAGTTGGATTCCACTCTTGACAGCACCCGGGAACAATAACAACAAAATATATGGCAGCCCATGTGGGTCAGGCCCAGTGTGATACTTATTTTATTTCATTTTCAAAAATGGATATCGGTGTGATGCCTTTTTTTTTGTGGTACTGGGGGTCGATCCCGGGGCCTCACGCCTGCATGCTTTGCAAGTGCTGGACCACTGAGCTGCACCCCCAGCCCTTTTATTTTTTTTTCCTTACTTCCTGAGACAGGGTCTCACTAAGTTACATAGACTTCCTCTAGTCTCGAACTTGCGAGCCTCCTGTCTCCGCCTCCGAAGCTGCTGGGATTACAGACGTGCGCCACCATGCCCAGCTGGTGTGATGCCTATTCCATGGATAGGGAAACTGACAGACAAGTTGGTCTCTTTCTATAAACCGAAGTCCTCTGAAGAAGCATGTCTGTGCTGAAAGTTTTACAGATTGATGGACTGATTAGGACTTCCTGATGGTGGAGAGATGGAATGACTCAGACCGAGAGCCAAAATTATCTTGGGCTATTCTGAGTCCACTCCACAGCCATTTACTACCATCCACTGTATCTGACCTAACATCTTTGTGACTCTTATGTAAAACTTTTGGAATGTGGCTTTTTATTTTAAGACAGGGTGTCACACTGTAACCCACGCTGGCCTGGAACTCATAATCCTCCTGACTTGGCCTCCCACGTGCTGGGATGGCAGATATGAGCCACCACGCCCAAGTGGAATATATTGTTAAATTTATTTATTTACTTATTTATCTACTTATTTTGCAGTACTGGGGGCTGAACCCAGGGCCTCATACATGCTTCGCAAGCGTTCTACCACTGAGCTGCAACCCCCAGGCCATTTTTTACTTTTTATTTTGAGGCAGGGTCTCACTAAATGACTCAGGCTGCCTCTAACCTCCAACTAGCAATCTTCCTGCCTCCACCTCCCTGGTCACTGGGATTACAGGCATGTGCCACTGCACCCAGCTATATTGTTAAATGTAGATGCAGCTCAGCATTGAGCCTAGGCTAAGGAATTCCCCTAGTTAGGACCGCTACTCAGATTAGCCTGCAGCTGTAGCCCTGTGGCATCCGATCCCGTCAGATCTCGGAAGCTAAGCAGGGTCGGGCCTGGTTAGTACCTGGATGGGAGACCGCCTGGGAACACCAGAAGCTGTAGGCTTGGGAGAAGGACCCGGCAACCCCCTCCCAAAAATCAATCTGCCAACGAAAACCCTACGAACAGCAGAGAAGCACTGACAATAGTGTTTCCCCTGTTGTACAGAGGGTCGCTATAAGTCGGATACCGACTCGACGGCACCTAACAACAACAACAACAACTCAGATTAAGTCAGATCCTTGGCTTCATCACAGAAAAGAATTTTAGGATGAGTCAGAGAATAAGACAAAGCTAATTTAATAGCGCATGTTCAAGATGTGAACATGGGCCTCTTAAGAGAGAGAGAGAGAGAGAGGCCTTTACTTATCTGAACGATGCCTATATATATACTTGGGCTGGGATTTAGCTCAGTTGGTAGAGCACTGCACTGCAGTCTCTGAGGTCTTGAGTTCAATTCCCAGCACCGCAAAAATGGGAGAAGGGCCTGGCAATCCACTCCCAAGGCAATCCCAAAACAGTCAGCCATTGAAAACCCTATGAGGGTCGCTATGAGTCAGATGCCGACTCGACAGCACCTAACAACAACAACATATATATACTTGGCTTTCCAAGGTGGGTTCATCTGAAAGGTGTCACAAGGGAGTTGCCTGGGCACAGGTGTGGCCCCTAATCTCATTTTTGAGGTTAGGTGAAACTCAGGTTTCATGCATTTTGACCCCAAGCCTAGTTTATTGCTATTTTAACATTTTTATTATTTAAAATATCTCTCAAAAATAATGTCTCTATGCAGCCATTTTCCTTGATGGCGGTGTCAAAGTCTTGATGGCGGTGTCTTAATTTTTAGCTGGTGAGATTCAAACCAGATCCTGGGGTAAAAGCTCTTTCCCTTTCCATGTCCCCCTAATTTCCTTGTCTTTCTATCCTGCCTCATTTGCTCCCTCTGAGACTTTGACCCCTTAACCTTAAGGGTTGATGAAGGCCGGAGATCTGGCTTCTGAAGCTTATTCAAGCTGAGTAGGGCCATAGGCCCCTCCTATCCAGGGACTGAAAGTCTCAGTCTGCCTGATCTATGGGGGGACAGAAGAGGGTCTGAGCTTGAAGGCTTGAGAATCTCTCCATATAAGAAGTTAAAATGGCGGGGCGCAGGGCACACACCTGTCATCCCAGCGACTCGGGATGCAGAGGCAGGAGGATCGCAAATTTGAGACCAGAGGCAGTCTGTGTAACTTAGCCAGACCCTGTCTCAGAACGTAAAAAAATGGACTGAGGGTGCAGCTCAGTGGTCCAGCACTTGCAGAGCGTGCAAGCACAAGGCCCTGGGTTCAACCCCCCACTACTGAAAAAAAAAAAAAAAAGGAGGTTAAAATGTCCTTTCCTTCCATTTGGAAAGACCTCAGGTCTTCTAACAGTTCACAGATGTAAACAATCTCATTCTCAGGCTGGTTTTGTCTGCGAAAACTCAGAAAGGACCTAAGTTTAGCTCTTTTGATCTGGGTGGGATAGACCTCTATCCGCTCTGAGAAGGTGTTAAAACACAGTAGAAGATATTTATGTATTTGACTGTAGGCATCTGGGAAAAACTTAATTACCAAATCTCCTCCTGAGAGTGTACCCCTCTTCTGTATAGAGTTAATTAACACAGTGGCTTCATTTACCTTCCTCTTCGGCAGAACTGATCTAATTACAGTATCACATTATATTTTAAAGTCCCATTTTGAAGCCAGCTCCCTCTTTTTTTGGTCTATATTGGGGGCCAGACAGCTCAAAATGACCCCAGTTATATAAAATACACCCTAACGGTGAATTTTTAGGAATAAATGTTGGAGTACCCGTAACCACACATTGTTGTCTACCTTGTATAGCTAAAGAAAGAAGAAAGTAAGAAAAAAGGGAAAATCCACATAACAAAGACAGCCCTTTTCCTGTAAGAGTAGGCCCTTCATGGTCCTATCTCATAGCATTAAGAACACACTTTCTTGGATCCCCTCAAAGACAATCCTTGGATCCACATTTCTGAGGTCTAGTCCCAAAAGGAGGCTGGGATTTAGCTCAGTGAGTAGAGCGCTGCGCTGCAGTCTCTGAGGTCCCGAGTTCAATTCCCAGCACCACAAAAATGGGAGAAGGGCCTGGCAATCCATTCCCAAGGCAATCCCGAAACAGTCAGCCATTGAAAACCCTATGAGGGTCGCTATGAGTTGGATACCAACTCAACGGCACCTAACAACAACAACAACACAGTCCCAAAAGGATAGGCCCTCACATGATCTTGTCCCGTATAGTGAGTGACCAGGTTAATGAGCGTCCTCAAAAACCCTGATATGACTCTTTCTCTCTAGGTGTCCTAGAGTTTAGTGAATACTTTTCTTGTGCCCTCCCTTAGAGAAACCTCTGACTCCTCAGTGAGTTCCAATGTGACAGAATGGTTAAGCTTTGGACCTTTTCACGGGGTTAGGACTCATGGGGTCAGAAATTACCCGCTTTAGTTTTGAATTTTACAGTTTATGATGGTGTCCTGGAAGAAAAGCCATCTTCTCAGGATTACCTACGTTTTAAGAGGGAGAAACTCCTGTTAGATCTATTTGAAACATGAAAGATGGGCCAGTATTTCCAAATTTATTTACCTCAAGAGCCTGTGAGGTGTGGATTAGGAGGAAGGGGAGGAAGATTGTCCCAAGGCAGGTGAGGAAATTTTGTTATCTTAGAATCCCAGGGATCTGCATGGGTTCTACTTCCACTAAGGTTAAAGTTTAAGGATCCTGGCCCTAGTGGGAGAAGAAGAGATTTAATTATTAAATCCATAACTGCAATAGCTCTTTCTTCTGACTGAGACAAGTTGTTGCCTGCTTCTACATCCATACATTAAAACTTCATCTTAGAAAACCTTTTAAATAACTTGTTTATAGTCAATTTAATTGTATATATAGCACTTAAAAATAAGTTTCATCTTTTATAACCCTCCTTGCAGCATACTCAAATATCAGCAATATGCTTTAACCTTCTAAGTCACCTAAAGGAATTTCTCTTTTTCTTTAACCTTCCCCTCTCAACATGCCTATACCTATAATGTTATATCCCTGTCTCTTACTTGATGGCTCCCTTTTGCCTTATTGATTTCCTTACAGAAGTGTTGATTTTGGAAAGACCTTTTCTAGTCTTAACAAAGAAAAATAACTCTTCATACTTAATGAGATTACAAGCAGATTTGAAATGTAGAAATCATCTAGCCATTAGAATAAAAACATGAACAAAACATGTTAATAGTATTAACTTACTTGTTAGAGATTTAAGCCTACAAATCAAGAAGAATTTTGGACCAATTTAGTAGTTTTAATTATGCAAGCGCCAAGTCAATCTGAGTAGAATTCTCTGTTAAAACCTTAATTTGTTGTTGTTGTTAGGTGCCGTCGAGTCGGTATCCGACTCACAGCGACCCTCATAGGGTTTTCAATGGCTGACTGTTTCGGGATTGCCTTGGGAGTGGATTGCCAGGCCCATCTCCCATTTTTGCGGTGCTGGGAATTGAACTCAGGACTTCAGAGACTGCAGCGCAGCACTCTACTCACTGAGCTAACTGTTAGCTCAGGTAAAACCTTCATTATCACCGCAAAAAATATAGTCAACCAAATTTATCAACTTAAAGGGAGCGCTGAAGATAAAATGAAGCAAATTAAGGTCTCCTGTTAAATTGACCAAATTTAAACCTTTTGTGTGCTTTATATCTTAGATCTCATAGCAGTTTAAATTTCAAAATGTCTCTCTTGACTGTTCCTTAGTCCCAAGTCAGTTTGATAATTAACTCTGAGTGTCTGCACCTTTTACCTAGGGCTGGCTTGAGGTAGGTAAACAGCCAGACTAGCAGGCAAAATGACACCCAGCCAATTAAACATAAATTAACAAGAAACTAAAAGAACCTATAATAGTTACAATAAATCAGAGCACAATGTGAGGTATTTAAGCTTAGCTGATATCATGCAAACAATATACAAACATGTTGTCGTTGTTGTTAGGTGCCGTCAAGTCGGTGTCCAACTCATGGCAACCCTCATAGGGTTTTCAATGGCTGACTGTTTCAGGATTGCCTTGGGAGGGGGTGGCCACGTCCTTCTCCCATTTTGCGGTGCTGCGAATCAAACTCAGGGCCTCAGAGACTGCAGAGCCGTGCTCTACCAACTGACCTAAATCCCAGCCCATGTACAAACATAGATACATGTAAACAATACATTCATACATAAAATAAAAGAAACAAATTACCTTGTACTATGGATTCAATTATTTCCTCTGTAATGTTAAGCTATCTTAAATCCTAAATTAGTATTTCAAATGTATGGCTTGTTTACAATTTAAAAACAAAGAGATTAACCGAAACTTCATGATGGGCTTTAAAGTATCCATACACTGAAAACAAAAGGTCATTTATATTTCAAAGACAAAGAGTTTAACTTGAATCTCATAAGGGCTTCTTAAGTATCCACTCACTGAAAACAAAATGGTCGTAAGGCGAGTCTTGTTTCAGAGGCTTAAGATGATTGTTGTTGTTGTTGTTAGGTGCTGTCCAGTTGGTATCTGACTCATAGCGACCCTGCTTACAACAGGCGAAACACTATTGTCAGTGCTTCTCTGCTGTTCGTAGGGTTTTCAACGGCAGATTGATTTTTGGGAGGGGGTTTCCGGGTCTGTCTCCCAAGCCTGCAGCACCTGGTGTTCCCAGGCGGTCTCCCATCCAAGTACTAAGCAGGGCCGACCCTGCTTAGTTTCCTAGATCTGATGGGATTGGATGTCACAGGGCTACGGCTGCAGGCTTAAGATGATTATCTTTCCCAAATTTAAAGCTAATCAACAGAGCGGAAGATGTCCTTACTAACTTTTTTCTTTGCAAGTTTTATTTTTAAGACGATTTCTTTCCATTTTCTAATTTCCAAGTATTTCCTTACAAAGTAGATCTAATTTTGTTGTTGTTGTTATTGTTGTTGCTAGGTGCTGTCAAATTGGGTCTGACTCATAGCGACCC
>VMDO01021037.1:30000-36142 GCA_007922755.1 Pedetes capensis
TGCTGCCCAGGAGCAAAGACTGGAAACTGAATCCTCTAGTCACACTGGAAGGAGTCACCTAGGAGCCCTGGGTTCTCTCTGCGCAAGGCGTCACAGCCGATGGCAGGGGATGTCAAGTCGATGTGTCACTTTTGCTCCATTGCTGTCTGTGGCTCATTTTATGCTGATTTTGGACTTGAGGCCAGACTCTGAAGTGAGTAGGGATGGGAGGGAAGAGGTCAGATGCCGGTCCAGGGTAGTTACTGGGGAGGGCGGGGATTGTTGCCTTGGGGGAAGAAGATCAGTGCATGCTGCAGATGCCTAGAAAGAGTTACAAGTGAATACCTAAAAAGGTCTCTGCTGAAGGTGGCCGGTGAGGTAGACCTGGAAGAATGAGAGTCTTTATCCTACCTGGCGTCTGCAAGCATTTGTAGAGACCTGCTTTCCTCTCCCCTGGGGACACAGAAAGATGGAGGGACTTAGGGTTGTGTTGGGGAGAAAGACAGACTTTTTTTTTTCTCTTTGAGACAGAGTTTCTCTATGCAGCTTAGGCTGATCTGGAACTAGTGATTTTCCTGCCTCAGCCTCCCGAGTACTGGGATCACAGACGTGGCCATTGCACCTGGTTGGAGCAGGCATTTATAAAGACAAGCAGCTTTCAAGGGGGGTCTATGCCAGAGGGGTAGAGCACTGCTTTGCAGTCTCTGAGGTCCCGAGTTCGATTCCCAGCACTGCAAAATGGGAGAAGGACATGGCAACCCACTCTCAAGGCAATCCCGAAAGAGTCAGCCATTGAAAACCCTATGAGGGTCGCTTTGAGTCAGACTCGACTCGACGGCACCTAACAACAACAACAATGTCAGAGGCATCCTGAGTGACACAGAAGATGAGAAATCCAGGAGGGGGTGTCTGGGGCTTGAAGCAGGCAAGGAAGAGACCATGGATTTAGCCCACGGGGAGGAGGAACACGGGGCGCAGGGGTGGAAGAGGGTGTTTCAGGCGGTGCAGGAACTAGGTGGAAAGACTTGAAAATGGAAAACTCCAGTTGGAGGATCGGTGCCTGCATGGGAACCCGGAGGAGCCTCCCTGACCCCCGCTTGTCACCCCCTTGCCCAGACATGCTGCTTTAGTCACCACCTGCACTAGGTGCTCCCTCCCCTGCAGCCCTGGGGCAGCCGGTGAGGCCCCCGTTATTCACAGCCTGGTCGGCAGCTGACTCCCTGGGGCTCCCGTCCAGGTGCAGCCAGGCCTGCCCGCTCATGTCCCCATGGGGCAGGCTCCAGACCCAGACAGCGCGGGAGTGCCTGGGTCAGCAGAAGCCCAGGGCCCGGCAGGTGGATCCCCCTTCTTCCTCCGCAGCCCTCAGCCAGCATGAGCCAGCTTCAAGGAGGGGTCAGGCTGTCTCGGGAAACAGACAGGCAGCTCCACACTCCCAGGGCTTAGCAACTCCAAAGGGGACCCGGGGGAAGTGCGGAGCCCAGCAGAGGATCTTTGAGGTCCAAGAAACGTGGGGATCTTCCTTCTGAGGCGTAGCCCTGTTTCAGACTAGCACTTGTGGAAACCATTCTGCTTTTTATTTTTCAGTCCTGGGGGGCTGAACCCAGGGCCCCACCCTTGCAAGTGCTCTACTTCTGAACCACACTCCCAGCCTGCCCCCCTATTTTTTGTGGTACTGGGGGTTGAGCCCAGGGCCTCGCGCTTGCATGCTCTGCAAGTGCTGGACAACTGAGCTGCACCCTCAGCCCTTTTTTTTTTTTTTTTTTTTTTTTTTTTTTTTTTTTTTACTTTTTGAGACAGGGTCTCGCTAAGTTACACAGATTGCCTCTGGTCTTGAACTTGCAATCCTCCTGCCTCTGCCTCCCAAGCCGCTGGGATTATAGGAGTGTGCCATCGCATCTGGCTCCCAGCTCCTTTTTTACTTTTGATTTTGAGGCAGGGCCTTGCTAGGTTGCACAGGTTGCCTCTGACCTTGACCCTGTGGTCCTCCTGCCTCGGCCTCCGGAGTCACTGTAATTACAGGTGTGTGCCCCAGTGCCTGGCTAACCATTCTCCTATGGATATACCAAGTGCCTATCTTGTCTCTGAACCTGAATTCTTCAGACTGGGCTCAAGGGACCTCTGTCCTCAAGTCCTTATTCTTTCAGGAAATAGCACGTCAAATTCCATCTTGCTCACGTCTGGCTGTGGAAATGCGGCTCACTTACTCGGGGAATCGGTGGTGCACATAGGAGGCAGGGGCTGAGCCCGGATGGAAAGCCCCAGGCCTGGGAACCCCCAGTTGTCCTTTCTGAGAATCTCCGGGGGCTTGCATGTGGGAGGTGATGTTGTTTCTAGAATCCCGGGCTGGCTTTCCGGGCTGATTCAGGGCCCTGGTCAGCAGCCTCACAGCAGGTGGGAGGAGGCCTAGCTGCCCTTGCTGACCTCGGGGAGTTCCCACCCTTCCCCTCTGACAGGGTCTTCCTGCCAGATGGGTAAGAACAGGCATCTGTTTACATGTGTGTGTGAGTGACCGGCACCTGCTGGGGCCGTGGCTTTTGTTATTATTTTGTTTCTATTTATATATTTATAGACAAGGTTTTGCAATGCAGCCCAGGCTGGCCTGGAACTCTCCATCCTCCTGCCTCAGCCTCCGGAGTGCTGGGATCCTAGGCATGGCTACCAGGCCAGGCTCCTCCCCCACCTTGAGATGAGATCTCGCGATGCTAAGACACGGTCTCGTGGGGCCCTAGCAACTCCTGATCCTCCTGGTTCAGCTGCCAGAGTGCTGGGATCACATGCGGGCGCCAGGATACCTGGCTTTTTGCTTTCTCTACAGGATCGTAGGGCTGGGATTTAGCTCAGTTGGTAGAGCGCTGCACTGCAGTCTCTGAGGTTCCGAGTTCAATTCCCAGCACCGCAAAAATGGGAGAAGGACCTGGCAATCCACTCCCAAGGCAATCCCAAAATGGTCAGCCATTGAAAACCCTATGAGGGTCGCTATGAGTCAGATACCAACTTGACAGCACCTAACAACAACAACAACAGGATCGTAAGCCGTGTTGCGGGAGGAGCGGCCGTCTACACGCTCCAGGCCCTTTGCCCCTCAGGACTGCGCCATGTGGGCGGTGCTCCATCCTGACAACCAGCCACCCGGAAGTTCACGTGGCCATCTGAGAATCCAATTAGGACGAAACCCAGCGTAGGAGACAACCTTAGTCCTCTGTGGAAATTACCTAGGAGACCGTCTGTCTATGAATATCCCAAATCTAATTAGGGAGACCTGGGAGAAACCTCAAAGCCGCAGTTCAGGTTGTGGATCCCACACTGACTCTCCCTGACCCATCCAGGAAAAACGTCCCCATCGGCCGTGAGGACCGTGACTTTCTGCCTGCAGTTGGTAAGCTGGCCTTCTGGCTCCACACCCTGCTGTTTGTGTGGCCAGTTCACCTGAACTGGTTTCTATGGTGGATTTGTCTGCCACTTGCCCATATCGGCCAAGAACTGGGGGCTGGACTGTGATCAAGTCACCACAGTCCAGCCACCTCCTCTAGGTGGCCGGCGGCCCTCCCCAGCTGGCCAGTCTTCCACTGACTTTTTTTTTTTTTTTTTTTTTTTGAGGTACTAGGAGCTGAACGCAGCTGGGATTTAGCTCAGTTGGTAGAGCGCTGTGCTGCAGTCTCTGAGGTCCTGAGTTCCATTCCCAGTACCACAAAAATGGGAGAAGGGCCTGGCAATCCACTCCCAAGGCAATCCCGAAAACAGCCATTGAAAACCCTGTGAGGGTCGCTATGAGTCAGATACCGACTCGACAGCACCTAACAACAACAACAAGGGGCTGAACGCAGGCTCTCACGCATGCTTTTTGCATGTGCTCTATCACTGAGTTGTACCCCCTGCCTCTTTGTAAGTTTTTTATCTTGAGATAGGGTCTCACTAAGTTACTCAGGCTGCCTCCGGCCTCGAACCTGCGATCCTCCTGCCTCTGCCTCCCGAGATGCTGGAATTACAGGTGTGAGCCACGGCGCGCCGCTTCCCCGCACACTGGCCGTTTGCACTGGGTACTTAGAGGCAGGGCCCAAGAGATACTTTCTATGCGGTGGACTGATGGGTTTGTCCTCCACGAGCGATGGACCAGTCTGTCAGAAGGACAGCAGCCCACCCTCCGTGATTGGTCTCCAACAGGTAGAAAGAGAAGGCAAGAGAGGAAGGAATCAGTGGATGTTGACGGAACATCTCCGTGTCAGGCACTGGCCGAGTATGGTTACCTTCTTTAGTCTCATTTGTTAATACTCAGAATTCCGTGGCGTATATAACTGTTCATTTTACACACGAAGAAGAGAACTTCAGAGAGGTTAAGTAAGCCAGGCAGGAATCACTCAGCTGGCGAGTAGTGGAGCTGAGATTCAACGCAACTTTCCTTGCCCCGGTCCCCTTTCTTGGAGAGGAAGGAGGAACCAAGAAGGGGAGGAGGCACCTTTTGTATCGGGACCGGAGCTTCTGGATGGAAGGATGGGTAGGGTATGGAGGTGACCATGGAGCTCCCTGCTCCTCGGCCACACCTACAATTTGGCCTCCATTGAAAACCCTATGAACAGCAGAGAAGCACTGACAATAGTGTTTCACCTGTTGTACGTTGGGTCGCCATGAGTCGGATACCGACTCAACGGCACCTAACAACAACCAGACTTGGCAGCTGTGGTCCTCCACTAAGGATGAAACGGTAGGAAATGAGCATTGGGGAATTTCCAGTCCTGATTCTGTGAGGAGGTGAGATCTGGCAGGGTGCCTTGGCTGGGAAAGCCATGAGAGAGCAGAGAGAGACGCCCCTTCTCCCATTTAGACGCAGACAGGGATGACCTGGGTGAGCCACATGCAGGACCCCCTACCTAAGGCTCCACAGCGCTTTCTCCAGCCCCTGGAAACAGGGGCACCCTTGGGTGGAGACCCCCAGAACTATCTCCTTCAGCATGGGCAGGGGCACCAGCAAGTCTGCATCCCCCGCCCTTGTTGCTGATCTTGGGGTCTCCCACTGTTTTTTCCAGGGATCACACAGGAGCAAGACGCTGGGCAGAAGCCAAGGTCTTCCCACGGCCAAGTTGGGCCACCTCTCACGATGGCCTGGCAAAGCCATGTCCCACTGTCCTGATCTGCTCAATATTTTCTTTGTCTGTCTCCTCACCAACTTCCCACGTGACCCCCAAACCATCCCCTAAAACATCTCTCTGCCCTGAAGGGCAACTTCTCGGCTAGAAAGATTTTCTTCCTGGCAGGAAAATAAAACTTAATGGAGGCATGGAGGCTGTGAGGGATTGAATACGGCCACCAAATTTCACGTGTTCGAAAGTTACTCCCTAAATTTGCATATTGATGATATTTGGAGGCAGGCCCTTTAGAGATAACTGGGATTAGATCAGGCCAAAAGGGTGGGGTTCCCATGATGGGATTGTTGGGTTGATAATAATAATAAGAGAGCCGGGCGTGGTGGCGCATGCCTGTGATCCCAGGGACTCAGGAGGCTGAGGCAGGAGGATCGCAGGTTTGAGGCCAGAAGCAGCTTGTGTAACTTAGAGGCACCCTGTCTCAATCTAAAAAATAAGAAGTGGGCTGAGGGTGCAGCTCCGTGGCAAAGTACTTGCAAAGTGTGTTTGAGGCTCCAGGTTCAGCCCCCCAGTACTGCAAATAATAGTAATAATAATAATAATAATGACCTGCGCTGACACGCGCTTGCCCTCTGCCATGCTATAACATGGCACTAGAAGGGGCCGCTAGATGTTGGCACCACGTTGTCACACTTCCCAGCTTCCGAAATGGAGGCCAAACCCACCTCTGTTGTTTACAAATGACTCAGCCTCGGCTATTTTTCTATAGCAACAGAAAACAGACTAAGACATGAGCAGAGCGGGGAGCCAGGAGATGAGGCAGCAGGAAGGCGGACCTGTGTCTAAGCCGGCCAGAGGCTGCCGGGCCTGAGGGTCTCCTTGCCCTTGACGTGCAGAATGGGAAGCAAGGTGTACCGTGCACGTCGCTAACTCCCTAGCACTGGTGCTGCCCCCCACCAGACTGTGGGAGCTCACAAGGCCCAAGCCCAGGGAAGGCAGATCCTCCCCAGATTATTTTCTCCTCCTCCTCCTCCTCCTCCTCCTCCTTCTTCTTCTTCTTCCTCCTCCTCCTCCTCCTCCTCCTC
>VMDO01021038.1:5796-36303 GCA_007922755.1 Pedetes capensis
TTTTCCAAATCTGTTGGCATAAACATGTTAACACCTCCAGTGCTGCATCTGTTTGTTGAAACATCTCTATTGGTATCCCATCAATTCCTGGAGCCTTGTGTTTCACCAGTTCTTTCAAGGCAGCTTCCACTTCGTCCTTCAACACCATTGGTTCCTCTTCATATGCAACCTCTTGGAATGGTTGGTCATCTACCAATTCCTTCTTGTATAATGACTCTGTGTATTCTTCCCATCTTCTTTTGATGTTTCCTGCATCATTTAATATTTTCCCTGTAGAATCTTTCACTACTGCCACTCGAGGCTTGAATTTTTCTTCACTTCCTTAAGCTTGAGAAACACAGAGTGTGTTCTTCCCTTTTGGTTTTCTGCCTCCAGCTCCTTGCACATGTCATTATAATATTTGTTTTTGTCTTCTCGAGCTGCCTTCTGAAATCTTCTGTTTAGTTCCTTAACCTCATCATGTCTTCCTTTTGCTTTAGCTGCTCGATGTTTGAGGGCAAGGTCCAGTGTCTCTTTTGACATATAACTTGGTCTTTTCTTTTCTTCTTGTCTTTTTAAGAACTTTTTGCTTCCTTCCTGAATGATATCTTTTATGTCATGCCACAACTCTTCTGGTCTCCTATCATTTGTGTCTAATGCATTAAAACTATTTTTGAGGTGGTCTCTGAACTCAGATGGGATATACTCAAGGTCATACTGTGGCTCTTGTATACTTGTTCTAATTTTCTTCAGCTTCAGTTTGAACTTGCATATGAGAAGTTGATGGTCTGATCCACAGTCAGCACCTGGTCTTGTTTTGACATTTTGTACAGAGCTTTTCCATCGTCTCTTTCCACATATGTAGTCAATTTGATTCCTGTATGTTCCATCTGGTGAAATCCATGTGTATAGTCTCCATTTATGATGTTGAAAAATGTATTTGCAATGAAAAGGTCATTGGTCTGACAAAATTCTATCATGCGATCTCCAGCTTCGTTTCTGTCACCAAGACCATATTTTCCAACTACTGAGACTTCTTGTTTGTTTCCAACCTTTGCATTCCAGTCACCAGTGATTATCAGTATGTCTTGATTGCATGTTTGATCTATTTCAGATTGCAGAAGCTGATAGAAGTCTTCCCTTTCTTCATTTTTGGCCTTAGTGGTGGGTGCATAAATTTGAATAATAGTCATATTAACTGGCCTTCCTTGTAGGTGTATGGATATTATTCTATCACTGACAACATTATATTTCATGACAGATCTTGAGATGTCTTTTTTGATGATGAATGCAACCCCATTTCTCTTTAGTTTATCATTCCCAGCATAGTAGACCATATGATTGTCTGACTCAAAATGGACTATGCCAGTCCATTTTATCTCAATGATGCCTAGAATATCAATGTTTATGAGCTCCATTTCTCTTTTAACAATTTCTAATTTGCCTAGATTCATACTATGTACATTCCATGTTCCAATTATTAATGGATGTTTATAGTTGTTTCTCATTTTGAGTCATGCCACATCAGCAAGTTGAGCACCCTGGGGTTTTACTCCATTTGCATCATCATGGTAGACTCCACTTGGAGGAGGCAACTCTTCCCCAGTAGTCTTTTGAGTACCTTCCAACCTGGGGGCCTCATTTTCTGGCACTATATCTGACAGTGCCTCTCTGCTATCCATAGGGTTTTCAATGGCTAGTTGTTTCGGGAGTGGCTCGCCAGGTCCTCCTCCCTAGTCTGTCTTAGTCTGGAAGCTCAGCTGAAAACCTGTCCACCATGGGTAACCTTGCTCATGTTCGAGGTTACAGTGGCAGAGCTCTCAGCCTCATCGCAGCACACAAGCCCCCACTGTGAGGCAAACTGACAGATGTGTGGGGGAGACTGAGCTGGGAGGGACCAAAGAACAGAAATTAAGTCAGTGCCCATCAACAGAAGAATGGATAAAAATTATGGTACATATACACAATGTAATACTATTCAGCAATTAAAAAATGAAATAATGTCATTTGCAGCAAAATGGATGGAACTGGAGAGCATCATCTTAAGTGAACCAACACAAGCCCCAAGAGAGAAATACTATACATTCTCCCTCCTATGTGGGAACTGAATCAAACTTAAAGGAAGGAAAAAATAGTATGCATAAACTGAAACAGAATTTAAAACTCAATTAAACTTAGTATAGAAGGGCCAAGTAAAGGATTGGAAAGAAGGAGGGAGGGATCTAGCAAAGGGAAGCAATGATTAGAGAAGACAGCAGGGAGAAGAGGGTCAAGGAGGAGGGATGAAGGTGGTCAGCCTCAGTGTGAATGGCACAACTTTATGAGTATTGTGGGGAAAAAAGAGGAAATATTTTTTTAAAAACCCTACAAGAATAGCTACAATAAAAAAAAATTAACAGTAATAATACCAAAGACTGGCATTAATGTAATCCGACTAGATCACTCATCTAATACTGCTGAGAATGTAAAAAGGTAGATCACTATAGAAAAAAAGCTTGGTCTTAAATCAAAATTGGGATGCACATATATAGATAAATATTCTCACAAAAATACATACAAGTAGAAAAGAGACCATTGGTGTGGGAGAGTGAATGGTAGCGGAAGAGGGTCATGAGAGGGTAAGGGGGAAGTTATGTGAGCAATGTATAATGAAATACATATATGGAAACATCAGGATGAAACTCATGTCATAATGAAACCCATTAAGTTGTACATTAAAAACTTCCTAAACAAACAAACAAACAAACAAATAAATTTAAAAAGCCTGTGTCTCTGATTGCCCAGCTTGGACAAGGTGCGACTGTTCTTCCAGGTACTTCCCCGAAGCAACTGCTCCTTGGCAGGCAAGTCGAGCTGGCCTTGGCTGCTCTCCAAGAATGTAGTCTGGGGGTGGAGGGTGAATGGGAAGCATAGGAATGACACCTGCTAGTCTCGAGACCCAGTCCACCCACTCCTGCTAGTACTTCTAAGGGCACATCTTTGTCTCAGTCAGTGGCTAATATCCACCGAAGTGGAGCAGAATTTTATAGATAACTGAATGTTGGATAATTTGCATGGAGAAAAAGTAATTTGATCAAAAAGTCAAAAATTCTGTGTAATCTAATTTCTCTAAGCATTCAGGCCATTACTTTTGTCTGTAAATGTAATAGTTGTGCCTGAATATTTTTGTCCTCTCTTCCCAGGCATGATTTATTTATTTACTTTCCAGGATTTAATCATATCTTTGGTATTAAATATTAGGCTCAGACTCTCCCCACAGACATAACTTACAATATCACAGGGACATTAAATGTAATCATCTTTGGCAATTATTTGATGTTGTCCTAGAAAATTAATTTAGAGCAACTGCAAATATCTAGAGTTTCGAGTCTTTATCTACACTATTTTTGTGACCCAAAAGGAGGTGAGACCTGAGGTACAGCTTGTTGACTAAGGAATAATGTTTCTTGGTCTGGGTATCCCTCACTGTAACCAGATTGCAAGGGATTCACGTGAACCCAGCAAAATCTTTTCTTTAGTGGCTGCTCTCTTAAGCCCACACATATTCTTTATTCAGTTTTCCTTTTGATTATTGTGAAAAGCGAAAGCCATCTTTTTTGGAATGTGAACCTCTAGGGATGACTCTTCTCTATTTTGCAGATATCTCTCAGCCCTTGACTGGCCCCTCTTAAAATAAGCCCAAACTTTCATTTTCACAGGATTGGAGACCAACAAAGAAACTGACGTTTTCCAAGCAGGAGCAAGTGGTCCATCTCAAAATGAAATATCTATGTATCTGGACCATGAAAACACTGAAGAAGAGAGTTAATGAACCTGAAAAATAAGCATTTTGTTTCTTCATTCTTAGAACAATTTCCATCACCAGACAGGGGTGATATGTCTTATTTTGGGGCCACTCACAATCTTCTTTGTGTCCTTTTAAAAGAATCTTTGTTTTTGGTATTAAGTGTAGTCTTTGTGAAGGTGGGGAAGAAAGAAAATGGTGTTTCTTAAAGTACCCAGGAGGCCAGAATTTCAAACAATGGTATTTTTCCCTTTTTGCAGTGTTGGAATGGATCCCAAGGTCTCATGTGTGCTAGGCAAATGCCCCAACCCTGAGCCAGGCCCAGGATCAATGGTGTTTTAAGCTAAGTGTTCCAGGAGACCTTGCTGGTGGTGGGTCCCTCCATTCTTGCTGAGCTAAGCACAAGATGGTCCAGGGGGAGGTGGAGGAAGGTAAGCCAAGCACAGGATGGTCCAAGGGGAGGAAGGCAATTCACAAGGCAGCCCCAGAGGCATGGTACATTGAACTAAGGGGCTAGGGAGATGCTGTCTTTCTGTGAGGGTGGATCTCGTCTCCTTTCTCCCCAGGGCACCTTTCTTTCCACACTCTCTTCCCTTCCTTGCACTTTCTTGCTGCACTCCCTCAGAGGTGCCTCATATGTGTGTGTTTTCCTTGCAGCAGCTGAGTCTGTCTGTGGGGTACAGAGCACATCCACAGTGGACTCTTGTCCTGTGTGAGACACGCTGTCCCCTCTTAGGATTTGCTCCTCAGGTATGACTGCACAAAGAGCATGCATGGCCTTTCTAAATGGAGTCTAAACTGAAGTATGCGTAAGAATGAAACACATATTGCATTTCAAAGATTTAAATATGAAAAAATGTAAGATACTAATTGTTTTTACCATTGGTCACAAGTTGAAATGATGATACTTTGATATATTGGGTAAAAGAAAAAATTATTAAAACAAAATGGATGTTCTGTTTGCTTTTTAAATGTGATTACTAGAAAATTTGAAATTGCGTACATGGTTTACATATTTCTAGGGACAGCTCTGGAATAGATAGTATATGTTGTTGTTGTTGCTGTTAGTTGCCATCGAGTCATATCCAATTCATAGTGACCCTATCTACAACAGGTGAAACACTGTCAGTGCTTCTCTGCTAATCATAGGATTTTCAATGGCAGATTGATTTTTGGGAGTGGGTTCCTTCTCCCAATAGGTAGTATATACACTGCCCCAAATCCAAGATTTTCAGGGTATAAAATTATCATTTGGAGTGTAGTGAGGTCAGTATGTCTTTTCACAATACTGGGAATTGTGGTTTGGCCACAACGTGAGGTTTAAGAGTGTCCGAGGAGAGTGAGCACAACAGAGACAAGAAGTACTCCGGGAAAGTGTCATGCATCAACAATTTTATTTCTGCAAGCAAGCCTTTAAAAGCAGTAAACCCCATGACTTGGGAGAACCCATGATATGTGCAGACTACCAGGGGAGGTACAAGGTGTCCATGTCAGCACAAGAAACTCTAGGGGTGTGTCATAGCAAGTCAGCACCATCTGACTGTGTGTGTGTGTGTGTGTGTGTGTGTGTTACTATGCCCAATATTTTAAATTTTCTGTGGTTTTTGCTTTTTGTTTGTTTGCTTTTGCAGTACTAGGGGTTGAACCCAAGGCTTCATGCATGCTAGGCTGTTGCTCCACCACTAAGCTGCACCCCAGTCCTTTATTGTTTTATTTTTATTTATTTATTTATTTATTTGCGGTACTGGGCATTGAACTGAGGGCCTCATGCTTGCATGCTTTGCAAGTGCTGTACCACTGAGCTGCACCCTTAGCCCTTTTTTAACTTTTTGAGACAGGGTCTCGCTAAATTATGCAGATTGCCTCTGGTCTTGAACTTGCGATCCTCCTGCCTCTACCTCCTGAGTCTCTGGGATTACAGGTGTGTGCCACCACGCCTGGCTTTATTTTTTGAGACAGAGTTTCACAAAGTTGCTCCAGCTACCTCTAGCCTGAAACTGGAGATCCTCCTGCCTCATTCTCCCGAGTTACTGAGATGACAGTTGTGTTCCACAGTGCCTGGTTTCTTAATGTTTTTAAAAAGACATCAGAAGTAGTATTAAATAATTGCATCCACATTGACAAAGGAGACCATGTACAATTTAGCTTACTGCACATTTGGGATGTGTATAAAATGTACAAATATACACTTTCTACAAATGAGATATGGTATAGTTTTGGAATTAACTTCCCCTCTCTCCTCACTAGACACCTTGCGGTTTTAACCAGGTAGGAATAAAATCAGCACTCTTTGCTCTGGTGTCCCTGTTATTTGTCTCTCAGGTGCCCTTGCTATTTTTAATCCGCTATCATTCAGCTCTGGAATGCTTTTACTTTTTCTATCAGGATTTTGGGCTGTGCTTTTCTGGGCTGCACTTTGAAGCATTGGCCTCTACCCCATGACTCCAAACAGTGGCCAGAATGTTTAGAAGTGAAAGCAATTCTGGAGGAGAATGTGTCCCCTTCTGTACCCACAGAAGGCACATCCAAACCACCACACATCACGAGCAGGATTAGACAGTCCACCCTGTGAGGTGTGCAGAGTGTGTGTTGTATAGTAGCTTGTATATCTATATCTTAGCCTTAGAAATAATAACTTAAGAGGAGAGAGGAGTACGTTATATTAAAGAGCATGTTTTCAGATTAAAAAAGAAAAAGAGTAGCCAACTGGGTAAGACAGCAATATCTTTTTGCTTTCATTATAATTAATTAAAATAAAATTAAAATAAAACATTTGTGATTTTTCTAAATTTTTTTGCAGCTGCAATTTCTGGATGAAATGCACTTATGAAATGGATTACTTCTGGGCAGCTGGAGAAGACAGAGGCAAACATCAGGGGAGAGATGCTTTGTAAGTTGTGCTCACTAAACCAAGCTATCTAATAGGCAGTCCAGTTGCTGCTGGGCCTGATTATGCTTAGACATCTTAGTGTCCTAGGTTGTCTGTCCTTAGAGCCAGGATATTAATACTAGTTGAGCAGTAGGGCTCATTTTCATCTCACACAACTTTCTAACAGATTGTGCAGCCCCTTGATCTTTTAAAAAGGTCTGAGGTACTTATCAAATGTTGTTGTTGTTCTTATTAGATGTCATCAAGTTGGGTCAGACTCATAGCGGCGATCCTATGTCCAACAGACGAAACACTACCCAACACTGTGCCATGCCCAGCATTATTTTCCATGCTTCTCTGCTACTCATAGGGTTTTTGATAGCTGATTGTTTTGGGGGTGGACTGCTGGGTTCTTCTTCTAAGCCTCCAGTACCTGGTATTCTCAGGCAGTTTCCCATCGATGGACTAACCAGGCCTGACCCTGCTTAGGTTCTGAGATCTGACAAGATTGGATGCCAGGGTAGATGGCTGTATAGTCAGTGCTTAATAAGGGGAATAGGGCTCAGGCACAGTGACACATGCCTGTGATCCCAGTGAATTGGAAGGCAGAGGCAGGAGGATCTCAAGTTTGAGGCTAGAGGCAGCCTGTGTCACTTAGTGAAATCCTGACTTAAGGTAAAAAATAAAAAGTGGCTTGGGGATGCAGCTCAGTGGTATAGAACTTGTGAAGTGTGTGTGAGGTCTTGGATTCAACTCCCCATTCCCCCCTGCCCCCCAAATTGGTATAGAGTATGTAAATAATTAAATGAAAGGAGTGTCTGTCTATTCACTTCTTGGCCAATTTACATATTGGACAATGATCACTAACACTAGTTTTCCGATGGCTCCAAAATTTTCCAGCCATCCTTCATTTGAATAAAAGTAAACATAAATGGCATACATACAGAAAGGGGTACATTGCAAAATTATTTCTATATCCTGTCCCAGGCTGTCTCAGTGCCTTAGCCTGGGCTCAATTATGAAAATATTTATACCTTGTGGAAATCACTATTATTCTTTTCTGGAGTAAGCTTCGACTCAACATGGCCTGATTTTCTAAAGCAGCAAACAAACCAACTCTTAATTCTAAATCCTTCTTTCTAGGGCAAAAGTGGTAAAAGGCAAAATTTTCCAACATATATTTGCAAGGCATTTCCTTGGCCCACTGGCTCTCTCAGCTTTGGTTTCTGCTGCCCACGAGCTACAGAGCTAAGTGGAAGGCTGCTTCCAGGGCAGCAAGGAGTGGACTGGCCACCTGGACCAGGTAGGGAGGCACCTGGAAAGCTGCTTTGTTTACTCATTGCACAGATGACTAATGGCCAGCTCCTTCAGGCTTCCCACTGAAGCTCTGGCTCTGTGGCAAATGCTGCATTTTACACTTATTCTGAGTCCAGAAAGTGAACAGAGCCTAGCTTGTGGGAGTTTTCTGCATCAGCTGTACTGGTGACAAGAACTCTACTCCCCTCTGCAGGCCAGTGGGTGGTGGACAGAGCCTCCAGACCGTAAGCATCCTGGCCTCAGGGATCTGGGGTCCCTCAAGGTGGTGCTTGCTGTGTGGGGAGGCCCTGAGGGGGCCTAGTTACTGCTTGGCCTTGGGAGGGGCCACATCCCAGTAGGGCTGACTGCTTGTGGGGAAGTCTGTTCAGATCCTCAGGCTGGACAGAAAACAGTGCCCAGAAGCAAGCATATGCTTTAGCCACTGAACGTGAGTGTCTAAGACGACAGATGGAAGCTCCCAGGGCAGAGTCCTTATCCCCCAGTCTATTCTGAGCACGCAGCTTCAGTGACATACTCAGGTCAGAGCTTGGGGAGGGGGCAGGTGCCATGGTCCCTGTCACTCTGCTGCCTCCAGGACACAGCTGATAGGCAGAGCAGAGCAGGGCATGGTTGGTCACCTCTGGAAGGCAGACAGAGCATCTGAGGGACCCTCGGCGTGGTCAGTCCTGGCTCGGACCACTGCAGGGCAGTACATTGCACCAGCTTGCTGCTGGCTGAGCCCTGAGGACCCATCCTCCCCTCTCCACCTCCCTGCAGGGACTGTGGATCACATTCCCACATCTTGGGTGGTCTCCCCAGGTTGCCTGGCTCCCTTGAGTGTCTACTTAAATGGGACACTTGTCTCAGACCCTCTTTTTCAAATGTTCTCTCCCACAGCCCCACAACCCACTTCCTCTCCTCTTTTGGTTTTATTTTCCTTCCTGCCTCTTCTTTCCACCTGACAATTTAGCTGTGTATTTGCTCATTTCCCACTGCCAAATGTAAGATCCACACAGAAGGACTTCATCCTCTGTACTGCTGGGTCCCAGGGTCCCTGCACAAAGCCACTGTAATTATAATGAAATGCATACTAAAGAGTGTGAGTCCATTTGGAGGGATGTGGAAAGGCTGTGAATAAAAGCAAGGTATCGCATTAACCCTCAGAGTGCACAAGACATTTCTGTACTTTTGCCGCTGAGTTGCTCATTTGATTTTGGAGCCCACCTCCCTGGGCATCCTGGAGTCCCTTCCTCTGCTAGGTCTCCCATCATAACTCTTCTCCTGGTTCCACAGTCTTCCCAGGTAGAACCCATCAGAGTGAGGACTTTGCTCCAGCAGAGACTGTGGTCCCCCTTTGCAATGAGTGGACCCCCAATCAGGCTCTTCTGCAGTGAATCCCTCTATGCACCAGCCCCCTCCAGCCACGGTGATGCCTCCAGGGCTTGTTATACCCCATCAGTCCCTTGTCAAGAGGGTGTCTGAGGATGTCAAGAGGGTGTCTGGGGATGAAGACTCCATCCTGCAGAAGGAGGAGTGGACTGGACAGCTCTCCTGTTCGCCTGGGGCCTACTCAGTTCTGCCCAGCTCTTGCTTGTTGTTTCCAAGAATACCTAGAATGTGCTGGGACAGTCACATCCTGAGCCCAGCAAGCACTGACTAGAGCAGCCTGAGCTCTGAGCTGTTCCAGGACTTGAGAAATGGGGGTCTTTCATGCCTTGGCCCAGTACATCATGTCGCCCTCAGATAGCAAACCCAGGTGGCCCACTCAGTAGGACCTCAGCTGGGGGCAAGCAGGTGTGTGCAGAGGGGGCCCTCCTCACCAGTTGGCTTCAGGATCCTCAGGCTGCCTTGGGATTCACCCCAAACGTCTGTCACCCCTATAGCCTGTGTTGGTGATAAAGCAGCTTCACACAGCTTGCCACATGGGAGTGTGCCCTGTCCTGCAGGGCTCACACCAGCTGGTGGTCTGTGCCCAGCTAGCCTGCTTTGCGGGCTGGAGCTCCACCGTGTCTGGAGGCCTGAGGACTCTGCCCACTGGGGGCTCCAGGTCTGCAGAGTGAGGCACTGTCCTCTCTGTCCTGGGGGCCTTTCTGAGTGCCCTCCCTCTGCATGGTGTCTGTTCATGAGCTAGTGAGGACAGAAAGCACCAGGGGCCTTGTCCAGGGCCCACTCTGGGTTCTGGGCTCAGTTCCCAGGGAGAAGAAGGAGTCTACCTCTGTCAGCTGAGTGGGTACAGCACCTTACATCCAGGCTGAGGCTGTGGCTCCTGTGCTCAGGGACCAAACCTGGGGTCCAGGCCAAACCAACTCTCTTGTCCCAGAGTCTGGGCATGTGGGATCCAGGGGCAAACAGCCCCTGCTTGTAGCCAGCTGCCCTGGAGCCTTCTCTACTTCTCCTGTCCCTGTGCCTAATTCCCATCATCTGTCACCAGAGCCTGGGGCCCCAGGTTGAGGTCAAAATTGGTGTCGCTGCCCCCTCTCCCCTGGCAGCCTGGGCCCCTGTGCAGACTGGACCTTTCTCCACCTAATAGCTCCTTCTTTTAACTGGAGGACAATTCACATAAAATAAAACACATAGATCTAAAGAGGGGAGGAGATGAGTTGGGACAACACACACATCCGTGTTACCTCCACACCAGTCATGGCCTGGATGTTACCACTGCCTGTGAACTACTTTGGGCCCTTTCCTGGCTTCCAACTCCCATGGGCAGCTACCTCCAGAGTCTATCACCATAGCTTAGTTCTGCCTGTTCTAGATCACACATGGAATGGACAGTAGGCACCCCCCTTATGTTTATCCATTTGGGCCAACTTTCTGTTTTTAGTAGGCACTCTTGGGAGTCACCCACTGTGTGCTATGTGGGGGTAGGGACTTTTGTTGGTGAGTAGCTTCCAATGATGTGTTTGAACCTCAATGTGTTTGTGTATTCCCCTAGAAATCCTGGCCCGGTCCTGGTTTTGATTGTTATGAGTAAAGCTGCTATGAACATACTTACATTAACCTTTGAGAGGACATATGTTTCCATTTCTATAGAATCCCTAGGAGATGGATTCCTGGCTCATAGAGTAGACATCGGTTTGATTGAATAAGACGTTGCCCAACTTTTTCAAAGGCTTACTCTTCTTCACATTTTCACCAGAGATGTGTAACAGTTCAAGTTGTTCTGTGTCCTTGCTGATCCTTGGTATACTCACTCTTTAGCCATTTTATTGAGTGGATAATGGTATCATAGGAAGCTTTTATATTGCACTTTCATGACAGCTAATAGTATTGAGGGCCTTTGTTTTTATTTTTGTTTTATGGTATTAAGGGGTTGAACCAGGGCTTCACGCATATTTTGCAAGTGCTCTACCACTGAGCTGTACCCCTACACCATTTTTAATTTTTTTTTTTTGAGTCAGGGTCTTGCTGAGTTATGCAGGCTGCCTCTGGCCTTGAACCTGTGATCCTCCTGATCCGCCTCCCAAGTCACTGGGATTATAAACCTGTGCCACTGCTCCTGGCTTTATATAGTTTCATTTGTAAAGTGTTTGTTCATTTGTTTTCTACTTCCTACCCCTTTTTGAGTGCCTTCCAACCTGGGGTGGGGGGGGATTCATTTTCTGGCACTATATCTGACAGTGTTTCTTTGCTCTCCATAGGGTTTTCAATGGCTAGTTGTTTCAAGAGTGGTTTGCCGGTGCCTACTCCCTAGTCTGTCTTAGTCTATAAGCTCAGCTGTAGACAGGAGAGATCAATCTCTGGAGAAAGACATCATGTTTGGGAGAGTAGCAGGTCAATGAAAAAAAGGAAAACCCTCCACCAGATGGACTGACACAGTGTCTGCAACAATGGGCTTAAACATAAATAAGATAGTGTGCCTGGCACAGAATTGGGAAGTGTTTGATCTGCTGTACACAGGTCACCATGAGTTGAACTCGACTTGACAGCACCTAACAACAACAACAACACCTTTTTGTGGTGCTGAGGATGGAACCTAGGTCTTCAAACATGCTAGGCAACCCCTTTACTACTGGGCTACACCCCTAACCCTCTTTTGTCTCCCTCTATCCCTCCCTTCCTTCCTTCCTTCCTTCCTTCCTTCCTTCCTTCCTTCTTTCCTTCCTTCCTATATTCTTTCCTTCCTTTCTTCTTTTCTTTTTGTATTAATAATTTTTGAGTTAGTGTACAACTTAATGGGGTTCATTATGACATTTCCATACGTATCTATCATTGTAAATTGCTCATGTTCACCTCCTCCATCACCCTTTCATGAACCAACCCCTGCTAATCCCTTTCCTCCCCACCAATGGTCTCCCCTGCTGCTTTCCTGTCCTGTTTGACAACAAAAAATGTGCTATTTCTCTGTTGTTGTTGTTAGGTGCCATTGAGTCGGTATCTGACTCATAGCGACCCTCTGTACAACAGGGGAAACACTATTGCCAGTGCTTCTCTGCTGTTCATAGGATTTTCAATGGCAGATTGATTTTTGGGAGGGGATTGCCAGGTCCTTCTCCCAAGCCTACAGCTTCTGGTGTTCCCAGGAGGTCTCCCATCCAGGTACTAACCAGGCCTGACCCTGCTTAGCTTCCGAGATCTGACAGGATCGGATGCCACAGGGCTACCGCTGCAGCTATTTCTCTACCTTTCCCCTAATTACCCTTTCTTATTCCACACCTTTATTCTCTTTTCTTCCCCTACATAGTTCTCCATCTATTTTTATAGCATAAATATTAAAATATTAAATATATATTGAAATCTAGGATCTACATCCCCCACGTGTCTGTCATCTTGCCTTGCTGTGGGGCCTGTATGTTGCTGTGATGCTGAAAGCTTTGCCACTGGTATTTCAGATACTAGCAGAACCACTCATGATGGACAGATTTCAGCTGAGCTTCCCAACTAGGACAGACCAGCAAGAAGGACCTGGTAGCCCACTTGTAAACCAATTAGCCATTGAAAACCCTATGAATAGCAGAGAAGCACTGCCAAATATAGTTTTGGAAAATGAGCCCTCCAGGCTGAAGGGCATTCAAGAAATGACTGGGGAAGTGTTGCCTCCTCAAAGTAGAGTCAACCTTAATGATGGCAATGGAGTAAAGCCCCTGGGACCTCCTTTTGCTGATGTGGCACTACTCAAAATGAGAAGCATAGTGGCTATAACAATGGGCTCAAACATAAAATGATCATGTATGTGGCACAGTGGCTGGTAGTGTTTTGTTTTGTTGTACATAGGGTCACTATGAGTCAGACCTGACTTGTTGGCACCTAACAACAACAACAACAACAACAACAACAACAACAACAACAACAACAAGGTATCCACATATGAGAGAAAACACAAGTGTTTGTCTATCTGGGTCTGGCTTATTTCACTAAAAAGGATGATCTCCAATTCCATCCATTTTCCTGCAAATGCCATAATTTTGCCCTGCTTTATGGCTGAATAAAATCCCACAGTGTATATACCCATTCATGTATTGATGGACATCTAAGCTGATTCCATATCTTGGCTGTTGTGAATAGTGCTGCAATAAACATGGATGAACAGATATCTCCATGATATGTTGGCTTATATTCCTTTGTATATACCTTGGAGTAGTGTAACTGGGTCATATGGCAGCTCTATTTCTAGGTTTTTGAGGAACCTCCATACTGATTTGCATAGTGGCTGTGCCAACCTACATTCTGCTAGCAATATGCTTGGGTTCCTTGCTTCCCACATCCTGGTCAGAGTTTAATACTGTTTGTTTTATTGATGCTAGACATTCTGACTGGGGTGAGATGGTATCATAATATAATTGTGGTTTGCATCTCACTGATGACTTAAGTGTAGTGAACATTTTTATATGATTGTTGGCCATTTGTATTTCTTCTTTTGAGAACTGTTCAATTAATTTGCCCATGTTTTGATAGGATATTTACTTTTTTGTGTTTAATTTTTTGAGTTGTTCATATATTCTAGATATTAATGTCCTTTCTGATGCATAGCTGGCAATGACTTTCTCCCATTCTTTAGGCTATCTCTTCAATCTGATCATTGTCTCCTTTGCTGTGTAGAAGCTTTTAATTTCACACAATGCCATTTGTTAACTCTTGCTATTGTTTCCTGAGCTACTGAGGTACTTTTCAGAAAGTCCTTGCCTATGCTTTTATCTTGAAGTGTTTTCCCTATGCTTTCCTCAAAGTTTCAGGTCTTACATGAAGATATTTCATTTATTTTGAACTGATTTTGTACAGGGTGAGAGAGAGGGATCTAGTTTCACTCTTCCATACTCAGTTCCCAGCACCATTTTTTGTCTTTTCACCAACTTATGTTTTTGGCAGCTTTGTTGAATATCAGGTGCCTGTAGCTGCACAGGTTTGCTTCTGGATCCTTTATTCTGTTCCACTGGTTTACATGTCTGTTTTTGTGCCAGTACCATGCTGTTTTTGTTACTATGGCTCTGTAGTATAATTTGAAATCAGGTATTGTGATACTCCTTTCATTGCTCTTTCTGCTCAAAATTGCTTTGGAGATTCAGGGTCTTTTGTGCTTGCATATGAATTTTAGGATATCTTTTCTAGTTCTGTGAAGAATGTCATTGGGATTTTGATGGGGATTACATTGAATCTTATAGATTGCTTTTGGTACTATAGCCATTTTCACCATATTAATTCTTCCAAAGCATGAGCCTGGGAGGTCTTTCCATCTTCTAGTATCTTCAATTTCCTCAGTGTTTTAAAGTTTTCATTGTAGAGGTCTTTCACCTCCTTGGTTAAGTTTATTCCTAGGTATTTTGTTCTTTTTGAAGCTCTTGTGAATGGGATTGTTTTCCTTATTTCTCAGCCTGGTCATTATTGGTGTATAAAAAAGCTACTTATTTTTGTGTGTTGATTTTGTATCCTGTTACTTTGCTGAAGGTATTTATCAGCTCTAAGAGTTTTCTGGTGGAGTCTTTAGGTTCTCTTAAATATAGGATTGTATCATCTGCAAATAGGGATAATTTGACTTCTTCCTTTCCTATTTGGATCCCTTTTATTTCTTTCTCTTTCCTTATTGCCGTGACTAAGAGTTAAATTATTATGTTGAATAACAGTGAAAGAGTGGACACTCTTATCTCATTCCTGAATTTATGAGAAATGATTTCAGTATTTTCCTATTTAGTATGATGTTGGCTGAAGGTTTTTCATATATTCATTTTATTTTGTTGACAAATTTCCCTTCAATTTCCTAGTTTCTTCAAGGATTTTATCATGAAGCAATGTTGAATGTTGTCAAAGGCTTTTTCTGCACCAATTGAGATGATCATGTGATTTCTGTCTCTGTGTCTATCTATGTGCTGCATTATATTTATTGACTTGTGAGTGCTGAGCCATCCTTGCATCACTGGTATGAAACCAACTTGATCATAGTGAATCTTTTTAATGAGTTGTTGAAGTTGATTTGCAAGAATTTTATTCAGGATATTATAGCTATATTCCTTAGGGAAATTGTTGTGTAATTTTCCTTTATTGTTGTGTCCTTATTTGGTTTTGATGTCAGGGTAACACTAGCTTCACAGAGCTAGTTTGGTAGTGTTCCTTCCATTTCTATTTTATAGAATAGTTTGAGGAGCATTAGTGTTAATTCTTCTTTAAGATCTTGTAGAATTTGGCAGTAAATCCATCCATTCCTGGGCTTTTCTTTTTGGAAGACTATTATTGCTTCAATCTCACTACTCATTATATATCTATTTCAGTTATTTATATCTTCTTGATTTAATTTTGGGAAGTCATGTGTGTCTAGGAATTCATTCATTTAATTTAGGGTTTCTAGTTTTGTAGAATATAGGTTTTCAAAGTATTCCCTAATGATTCTCTGGATTGTACATTGTAATATCCCATTTTTTGTCTCTAATTTTATTAATGTGAGTATTTTCTTTCTTTCTTTTGGTTAGTTTGGCTTAGAATTTGTCAATTTTGTTTATCTTTTCAAAGAACCATTTCTTTGTTTCCTCAATTCCCTTTGTATTGTTCTTTCTGTCTCTATTAATTTCTGGTCTGATATTTATTGCTTCTTTTCATGTAATGATTTTGGGTTTTACTTGTTCTTGTTTTTCTAAGACCTTAAAGCATAACATTATGTTATTTATTTAAGTCCTTTCTGGTTTTTTAATGTAAGCACTTATAGCTATAAACTTCCCTCTTATAACTGCCTTTGTTATATTCCAAAGGTTCTGATAGGTTGTGTTTTCATTTTTCTTTGATTCTAGGAAAATTTTATTTCCTCCCTGATTTCTTCAAGCATCCACTGATAGTTTAATAGTGTATTATTGAATCTCCATGCATTTATATAGCTTCTCTCATTTCTCTTGCTGTTGATTTCCAGTTTTACTCCACTATGGTCTCTAAGATACAAGAAACAGCCCACTCTCCCCACAAAAACAATCAGCCATTGAAAAGTCTATGAATAGCAGAAAAGCACTGACAATAGTGTTTCACCTATTGTACGTAGGGTTGCTATGAGTTGGGCATCAACTCAAAAGCACCTAGCAACAACAACAAGAAGATAAAAGAAATTATTTTGATTCTTTGTGTTTGTTAAATTTTGATTTATAACTTAAAATGTGATCTATTTTAGAGAAAGTCAGGTGGGCTGCTGAGAAGAATATGTACTCTGTAGCTTTTGGATGGAATATTCTGTAGATGTCCACTAAGTCCTTTTGATCAATTATGCAGTTTATCTCTGAGGTTTATTTGTTCATTTTTTGTCTGGACATTTTATCTATTGATAAGAGTAGGTATTGAAATCACCTGCTATTATTGTATATGGACCTATCAACCCCTTTGTGTGTTGTAGTGTCTGTGTTATCAAATTGGGTGCCCCAACATTCAGTGCATATATGGTGTGTATTTTCAAATCTAATCTACACCCTTTTAACAGTTTTAGTGGGCTATAAAATCAGATTCAATTAGAATTCTGAGAATATATGGTATTTACAGTTGTTATATTTTCTTGATTGAGTTTCCCTTTATTGATATGTTGTTATTGTCGTTGTTTTTAGGTGCCATTGAGTCCGACTCATAGTGACCCTATGTACAACAGAATGAAACACTACTCAGAACTCTACCATGACTGGCACTACATCAGTGCTTCTCTGTTATTCATAGGGTTTTCAATGGCTAATTGTTTTTGGGAGTGGGCTGCCAGGGCCTTCTCCCATTTTTGAGGTGCTGGGGATTGAACCCAGGACCTCAGGGACCACAGAGCAGCACTCTATCAATTGAGCTAAACATCAGCCTCTATCAACATGTAGTGACCTACTTTATCTTATCTAATTTTGTCTTGAAATAGTGTTTGTCTGATATAATAATGGCTACTCCTACTTAGGGGCTGGGAGGTTAGCTCAGTTGGTAGAGCACTGCTCTGCACTCTCTGAGGCCTTGCTTCGGTCCCTAGAACCACAAAAATGGGAGAAGAATATGGCAATCCACTGTCGAAGTAATCCTGAAACAATCAGCCATTGAAAACCCTGCGAGTATCGCTGAGTCTGGCCCAACTCAATGGCACCTAGCAACAACAATCACTCCTACTTATTTATTTATTTATTTATTTATTTATTTTGGCTTCTGCTAGCTTGGTGTATTGAGTTCTATCCTTTCACTTTCAGTCTATGAGTGTCCTTGCCCTTAAGATGTGTCTCTTGCAGACAACACTGTGTTGGATATTGTTTTTTTAATTTAATCAGTTAGACTATATCTTCTAATTCAAGAGCTAAGACCATTTATGGTTCAGGTTATTAATTTGAGAGGTTCTATATTGATATCTGAATGTAGTATTTCCTCAACCTTGTCTTCCATCCCTGTTATTCTTTCTTCTCCTTGATCTAGTCTCTTGGTGATCCTTTCCACTGTGATTTTTATTTGTTTTATTGAATTCTTCATTTCTAATGGTCTGGGTTTTAGCTTAGTTGGTAGAGTGCCACTCTGCACTTTCTGAAGCCTTTGGTTCAATCCCCAGCACCACAAAAATGGGAGAAGGGTGTGGCAGTCCACTCTTGAAGCAATCCTGAAACAATCAGCCCTTGAAAACCCAATGAGGGTTGCTATGAGTAAGACCCAACTCAGTGGCACCTAACAACACAACAAGAAGAAGAACAACAAGAACAGAATTTCTAATATTTCTGGTTTTATTTTTTTTCAAAATCTCAACTTCCTTACTGAATTTATCATCCATTTTGCTGACTTTGTCTTCTACATAGGTGACTTTCTTATCTAGTCCCTCAGTAATTGGTTACCTTAGTTCATTCATTTGCTTGTTTGTATCTTCTTTAAAGTCACTGATCATTTTTCAAGTAAACTTTTGATTTCTTTGACACTTAAATCATATTAGTATCTTTGGATTCAGTAGTTGAATAATTATGGTATTTTGTAGGAGACATTTTGCCTTGCTTTTCATCTTTCTTGTGTTTCTGTTTCATGGTTTATGCATCTGTTGGGGTGGATATCTCTTCCAGTTTTATTTGGGGATCTTCTTAGTGACACGTTTCTCTTGAGAGCTCAATTCCCAATACCATGCACGGAGTGGAAGACAAAGCACTGTAACAGACACAATATCTTTTGGATGAGGCCTCTGTTTCCCTTCGCCTGCAGGGGATCTGTGATTGGACAGGGGTCCTGCTCACTCCTTGCTGCATTGCCGGTCTCTCTTCACTTTGAGACTGCCCTATCACCTCCTTTGTGATTTCTATGTTTTTTAAGTCTTCTTCTTCTTGGAATAAAATCTGTTCTTTCCTATCCTGATTACTTTGTATCACTGCATCACATGGAGGCTGCTTCTAATCTGCCACCTTACCGCAGAAGTTTCTTTTGCACTTTAAAAAGAAGAGTATTGCTTATTTTATTATTATTGAAATGAGAGCAGTTCTTTGTCGGCTATATGTGTTGGTCACATTTTCTTCAAGTTTGTGCTTTGTGTCTTGCCTTTTTATTTCCTTAAATGTCTTCCTAGTACACTTTATCATGTTTTTTCAGACATGAAACTTATCACAAAGAATCTTCTAAGAGCTCTAGAATCATCTGTATTATTTAATTCCTGAGATGTTGCTACACTCTACTCAATGTGAATTTACTCAACATTTTCCTTATTCCTTGAAACTGGGGCTTTGGCTTCTATCCTTTCTATCTCTTATTGCCACCCTGAGGCATTCTCCTCCTTGACAATGCTTTCTTAGTGGATGAATTGGCTTCAGAGTGAATCTGAAGCCAAGTTAGCAGATCACTGCTGTTTCTTAATACAAGTAAGCCAATTTTGCATACATCCAAGACTCTGTTTTGTTAAATACAGTAGTCTAAGGACAATTGGTTTTCAAAAGTTTGTATACTTCTTTTGATCCCCACAAATATGAGGTCTCATTCAACACCTCTCTGGCTCCCTGTGCCATGCTGCGCTCAATGCCTGGTATCCAGCACGGGTCTGTAGAAACCCTTGGGTGATATTAGTGAATATTAGTGTCCTGGGAGTACTTTGGTGTTGCCCTCCCAAGACTCAAGGAAGACTTAGGCTGCAAGGTGAGTTGCAACAGAGTTCAGTGTTGTCACTGAAGGTTGTTGGAGTGTGGAAGACTAACAGGGAGAGAGAAAATTGATGCATTCCTGTTTTTTAGTCTCCTGTGTTTAATCTATTTCTCATCTTTGATTAGAAATCAAGCACTTGCTCATGTGTCTTTGATATCACAGAGTTAGCTTTTAAAATGAGTTTTTGATTATGTAGGGTTTTAGGTAAGACATTTTTGGATGTCTGTTTCTGTTCCTATAATGCTCACTTGAAAGAACGTCATTATGCATAATAAGATCAAATTAATACTTTCCAATCAATCTTCAGCACCCCTTATAAATATACTACTTTCATGGTTTAAACTTTAGCCATTTATTTTTCAAGAAAGGGGTCAGCATGTTTATTAATTTTATCTATGGCACTCTATGAATAATGTAAAGAGACACTGGATTTCCATATTTCCAGTGATGTAAATGAAATGTGATACCTAAATTATTTCTAATGGGTCTTAGTGATAGATGACACTTCTGTCCTTGACTCTGACATATATTGTAGGATAATTGCCATCTAATAAATATTATGTACTCCAGAGCAGCAAGCAGATTTGGGAGATGAAGGGCAAAGCCATCTTTAGATTCTGGAGGGGCACTGGTTCTGTAGAAGAGCCACACGTGGTGGTGGGGCTGGCCATTTGGTGGCCAGTCAACTGTTGAAGGAGGTGAGCCTATGGTAAATCTCATGACTTTCAGTCTCCCATCAGCTGCATCTACCCCAATGGAACATGTGGGGGCAGGGAAGCATACCTGCTGAGGGGTATCTGCCATGAGCAAGGCATTCCAACTCCTCCTTCACTGACTCAGGCTGGAGAGTGGATGCTTGCCTATGTTTGGCCTTGGGTGGTCACCCTATCCCCTGCATTTGTGTTCTTTACTTCCAGCCCGCCCAGTGCCAGTCCACTTCTGATTAGGACCCCAGTGGCTTTTTCTGGAAAGTGATGAGGATCTGCCTCAGTAGTTTCTCATTGTATTAATCAAGTGATTATATGGCAGGGAAGAGTCTGTGTAGCTGTGGAGGGAATGGAGAATCTTTCCTGCCCAAACCTAATGGTTTGGGGTTTCATGGGGTTGAGGGTCACTGAGGGTGGCCCCAGGACAGCCAGTTCACCACAGTGGAGGCCACATGGCCCACCCTGTTGGGTCCAGCCTGCCTGGGGCCTGCACTATCCCTAGTAGGTTTCATGGGTATGAGAAGCCCCACCTGCCTTTGGAAGGCAGACAGCCCTTAGCTCCCCGCCATGTCACTGTGTAAGACAGACAATCCCATGTGTCCTCTGGTCGCCTGGGTAGTATTGTAACCAGTGATAAAAACCACACCACAAAGGAGCAAAAAATCTAATTAAAATGGAGTCTTATTAAGCTGGTGGCCACAGTGGATTAATGTCTCTCTAAAACCTGTGGCCCTGGGGAATAGTTGTGGGGGGATTATAAAGGCAAAAGCCATACCCTGTGGGGCAGGCTTTATGTTTAGGGGCTTTTCCAAGTTCCTGACATGGGTCATGTAGGTGATCAGATGTGATAACCATTTGGCAATGGGAAGCAATAAGCATTTGGTACAGAAGCAGTTAAAAATTAACACTAACATATGACTTAAGGTATAAACAAACCACATTCCTGACCTAACCTATATAAGTGATAGAAGCAAAGCAGGCAGTTTAAAATTTTCCTTTCCCACTAGAGTCCTACCTAGGATGGTATCAGTCCTGTTCTCTCAGTGACACTTTACATTTCTCTGGGCTACCAGCTTAATAAAGACTCCCTTTTAATTGGCTCTTTTGCTCTTTCATGGTGTGTTTTTGATCACTAATTACAACATCAGCATCAAGAAGGACTGGCTGAGGGATAGCTGCAGTGGGACTGGAGGCACCTGATGTGAAGCAGGGTCTACATCCCACCATTATCATTGTAGTTTCTGCTGGGGGCCCCACTGACCTGGCCCTGCCACAGCCAGTGAACTTACCTGGAAGCCATGATGGCGGCCCTCAGTACAGGCATCTGCTCTGGCTCCCCTGATAGTCATAAGCCTTTTGCACCCAGTGCAGATGACCCAGCCCAGCTGTCCTGAGGTCTCTGTGCACAGATGGAGTATACTTAAGGATTCTGTCCCAGGCCTCTGTTGTTCAGCGCTCACCTCCATAGTTCTGCCCACTCACACTGAGCAACTGACCTGTCAGTGCTGGAGCATCCTGGAAGGAGTTGGGAACCATCTTCCTTACAGGCTGGAAATTATGAATATACTTTGGGCCACTGAGAGTCAGAGGTTGGACTTGACTGGAGAGGCAGCAGAGCAGCACAGGGCTCCAGGTGGAAGGGTGACTTTGAGAGAAGCCAGGGGCTCCCAGGAAAGCTGTTCTCAATGGGGCTGCTTTGGCTCCTGCACAGCAGGGTGGCAGAAGCTGCTTTCATGGGGCTCAGAGAGAGTCACTGGGCAGGCACAGAGGCTTGAGCAGCCTGAGGTGTGGGGCTCCCGAGAGGAAGGGACCGAGGTGGAGAGGAGCCTGGGAGGAGACGGACAGACTGGGACAAAGGAGTTGCCATCTCTGGCCCTGTTCCCACAGGGGGTGAGGGGGAGCTGGAGGACCCCTCATCCACACCTTGGACCCCCAGCAGCTTCAGTCAAGGTGTTTCAGAAAATAGAGGCCTCTTGACTATTCCAGGGAACTAGGAGTCCACAAAATCCCTGAATGGTCCAGAAAAGTGAAAGTTATCTACCCTCCACTAACTACGAGTGCCCGGGAAGGACTATGGTTAAGAGCAGAGGGCTGTTTTGCCCCCTGCTAACTGCAGACACTTCCAGGATATGAGGCCAGCTCTGGGGCATGGCCTGTGTCTTCTGGGGCTGGCTTCCTTACCTTACATCTGGAGGGCAGGGCCTCTTGTCACCAGAGACACACAGGGACCAGGTCTGGGAAGTGAGCTGGGATTGCAGGAGCAGCAACTCCTCCCGAGCAGCAGCAAGACAGCAGAGCCACTCTGGCGATAGCAGAGACCTTGGTTCATTTGTGTTTCAGCAGATAAAAGATTTTATACCCAACACAGAAATTACAGTAGAGAATATAGATTAAGTTTTATTAAAAGAGAATACACCTTCACAATGTGAAGGCTGGCAATAAAGAGCTCCGACTCCAGCTCCTACTGCACAGAGCTAAGGTCAGGTGTGATTTTTATAGTGAAGTTTGAATCTTTTGGGAAGGGAAAGAAACATTTCACACCATGAGTCTGTGCCTGGAATGGGTTTATGGATTCTCAGTGCCTTCAAAGGAGTGAATTCAGAGGTGAGAATTTCAAAGGGTTAAGAATCCACATAGCTACCCATCTTGATAAGGGAGCGGGATCTACAGAACAATGTCTTGTCCAGTTGCTGGGGGTGATCTATGTCTCACACAGTCTTACCATCTGTCCTAGATGAATGCAGGAGTGATGTCAATCTTCTTCTTCCTTGTGACGATGCGATTTGCAAGGATATTACCTAACAGGGAAGTGATGGCCACTAGATCAAAGCCTTTACCTCAGAGGAAGCTCACATTGATATCCATGCTCTGGGTGGCTGGGAAGCTAACGCAAATGGCTGGGAGTAGATGGTTGTAGAGGCCTCTTTATTCCCTTCATTCCTGCCCACTGTCCTCTTATTGCTCTGACCCCAAGTCAGAGCTGTGCCCAGAGCCCCAGGTATATCAGAACCTGGAATGCAGTCATGGCTCCAAGTCCCACAGAGGGAAGAGCCCAGACAAAAGCCACTACACTGGAGAGGGACAGGGGACAGACGGCATCCTGTAGCCTTTCAGGCATGAGCATGATCCTAGCTATTAGGACTAACCAGGGCTCTCTGTTTTCCCAGACCTGATCCTTAACCTTCAAGCTCCCTCAGCTCATGAGAACCTAATTTCCAGTCTAGGGTTAAACATTTTGATAGCAAGTCTTTTTGAGGCATGCTGAGCACATTCTTAGGTTATTTTGCAGTTACAGCTACTTAAAAATGGAGAATTTAATACATATATTGTTGTTGTTGTTGTTAGGTGCCGTCTAGTCGGTATCCGACCCATAGCGACCCTCTGTACAACAGGGGAAACACTATTGTCAGTGCTTCTCTGCTGTGCATAGGGTTTTCAATGGCAGATTGATTTTTGGGAGGGGGTTGCCAGGTTCTTCTCCCAAGCCTACAGCTTCTGGTGTTCCCAGGCGGTCTGCCATCCAGGTACTAACCAGACCTGACCCTGCTTAGCTTCCGAGATCTGACAGGATCGGATGCCACAGGGCTACAGCTACAGGCACATATATTTAGAAATTGAAAATATAGCAGCATGAAGATCTGAGTTCTTGGTAACTGAACCCTCATGCCTTTTGGGCTTGGGCTCTGGTGCTGTTGGACCAACCTGGATTGGTCCCATGTTGCCCAGATATGCCTTTGGCATAAGCAAAGAAAGGAACAGCATGTCACGTGGCTTCCACCCATGGGTCACAGTTTCTAACTTTTACTACACATGAAGAGAGATCAGGGGCA
Organism: Pedetes capensis; assembly: GCA_007922755.1. NCBI lineage: Eukaryota > Metazoa > Chordata > Mammalia > Rodentia > Pedetidae > Pedetes > Pedetes capensis. The sequence continues at coordinate 29,779 of VMDO01021038.1, forward strand.
ACAGACCTGCCTTTCTTTTCCAATTTCCCTCCTTGCCATGCATTTTTGTAGCTTTTCGAGAATCTTGTGACTAGATCAGACTCCGTTTTCTAAACTATGAAGATCTACTAAAATTGGCCTTCGTGCTGGAAGCAATAGAACTGGACCCTGAGCAAAGGCTGCTCACCTAGTGGCAGCTTCACTGAGAGAATGTGCACAGACTGAGGTGGGCACAGCCCAGGATGACCCATCAGCCACTCTGGGCCCCATGTTCCTCTAGGTGGTGGTTTTCCCTTTGATCCCTTAACAACCTTCTCACATTTTGTGATTGACTCTGAGATTAAAATTTTAATTATAAATTTAATATATGCATCCACAGTTAATTTGCATGCTCATTATAAACATTTGGAAAAAGCCAGAGAGTAGAAAAGATTCCTTATAGTCCCAGCACCCCTAGGAAGTTAGTACTGATGCTTTTAGGTTACAAGGCATTCTTCCAGTAACACAGCTCCTCAAACTTGCTCCACTTCTCTTGAGAAATAAGTAAAAACGAACCTGCTCAGGTAGTGGTTGCTACACATCTCCCCTGCCCCTGAGTTTCCTTTCAGGGCAGGTCTGCGTGGCTGTGGCTCAAATAGAGGCTGCCCCAGTGTCAAGCCCTCACAGACGTTGCAAAGCCTGCTCACGCTGGCCTGAACTGCTGTGTTCACAGAGCCCAAAGACTCAGCAGCCCCTCTAAGCTGTTGTCTTGGAGCCTAAACTGAAGGGAATGCGGGGGGTGGGTGGGGAGACAGGGTGGACCTAGAGCACTGTCAATGGATCTCTCACATTCTGCCTTATTACTTATTTTGTGGTATAACATTTTCCTGGAGCTCCAGGGATGATGCTGAGGTCCTTCTATCTGCCGTGGCACAGTGAAAGCAGAGAATCACTGCCAGTGATCTTGGAGCCCTGAGTCCCACGGGCTCCTATCCCTGATGAGGACCTGGGGTCCTGATCAGATGATGGCCCACACCCAGGAACCCAGCCCTGCTGGGGCTGTGTATTTGGTTCTTGGTAAGCGAGCGTGCGTGTGCGTGCATGTACACACACACACACACACACACACACACACACACAGGTTCCCAAACCTTGAGCTGCATTGCTCCTTGAGGCAGCATTCCTCAGAGATTCTAGATACACTAGTAACCATACATGTAAGGAAAGCCAAGAGGCTCATTCTGTGCAGCTTGATTTCCTTAGTGCTCTCTGTCATTGCTGAGTTCCCCTTCCTTGAGGTGCCTTGCTTGTCTCTGTTGGGTTTGTACCTGATTGTTCCGGGGTTTATGAGCAGCCTGAGTATGTGGCAGCCCTCATACCTGGCAGAGCAGAAGAACTGGAGACCAAGGCCTGGTATCTGAGCCCACTTGCCATGTGCACTAACACAGAGTAGTACTCCAAACACAGGTGGGGATGGCTAATAAAGGCAATAAGGAATGTAGTGCTTTGAAAACATGCTTCAGTTCACAGCACAATTGGATATTATGCATTTTCTACTAAGGAGTTTTTAAATTCTTCTGCAATTAGGGGCATATAATTTAAGGCATTAAAATTGGTCAGTCTCATTCTTAAAATGCAGACAACCGTCCTTCCCTCCAAGTAGGGCAGGGGCAGGCTGGAGCCTGAAGCATTCCCAGCAGCAGGCTGGCTGCCCGGGTGTCTGAGGATGGGGAATGCCCGCACCCTGAGCTGGCCTTCCTTGTCATCCTCAAAGCCCCTGGCCCGCCACAGCCTCTAGTGACTGGTTCCTGGCTTGTCAGAGAGGCAGAACGGCTAGTCAGGGCCAGGTGGGGGACGTTTACCCCTTCTTGATCTGCTCCTTCCCCTCTCCCAGAGAGAGACATGTAATTCTCTGCCCTCAGTCTGTTGGGGAAACGTGTTCCCAGCCCTCTTTCCACTTGGATGCTCTCTCCTCTGAGACTGAGCGTGAGTCAGTTAGGGAAGCAGCTGCCATTGTGTTGGGCCAGTTAGAGACGAGGCCCGTGCCTGGGCACCCAGCTGGACCAGCCGGTTTCCTTCACCAACGACAGAGGGAACAAGGTGCAATGGATGTGTTTTGGGGCGATATATCCTGGGCGCCTTCAACCAGGCAGTGTTGGAGAGGGCCTGTGCCAAGCGTTTCTAATGCGCATGCGCAGTGCGCAGGCTTCAATGCACAGCGGGTGCATCTTCCACACGCGTGCACCGCCGAGTCTCACTACTCAGATCAAACAAAAGGTTCTCCTCCCTAGAAGGTTCTTCACACCCCCACCGCCTCTATTCACCTGAAAGTACTTTTCTATTTACAGATTGGGTGGCCAAACCCGGGAAGGCCAGGCTTGGGTGTGGGTTCCGACCACTCCTCAGCCAGCCTAGCAAACCCTTCCCCACAGCGTCCCCTGTTGGCGGTGGAGCGCAGTGCACAGCTTCTCTCCAGATAGGAGGCCCCCTGGGAGCGTGAGGGGGCAGAGTGCGTTGGCAGCCTCTGGCCTCCATGGCCTCGGCCTCTGGGCGACCACCTGTGCAGACTGAGCTGCCGGCGCTGCAGCCCGCCCACCCACACAGGCCCGCGCCAGGTGGAACACAGGGAGAGGGAGGACGAGGAGGGGACTGAGGCAGACCGCAGGTTCAGGCCGGGACTTTCCTCCTAGGTGTCCCTTCCTCCTCCTTTCTCTGCTGTCTCTGCTTCCCGCATCCACCTGATGCGGTGTGCAGCTCCCAGGCCCGGTGCCAGCCTGGGCCCCAACTGCAGTGCACTGGGCCACGCAGCCACACCCCTCCTCTCTGCCTTGTGCCTGCAGGTCCCTGGGTTCTGAGTGGACCTGGAGGGCTTCCAACTGTGCTTGTATGTCCCCAGGGGCTGGGAAGGCTGATGTGAGCCACCCACTCCTGGGCTTTTGATCTGGTTTCAAATTACAGGTGGAACCTGTGAGTGTTTCCGCTCCAGCCCTTGCCCCAAGTCCTAAGCCTGGGCTTTCTGTCCTCTTCCTGGGTCCCAGGGCCATCTTGACCTGGCAGGGCCACATCAGCAATGTCTGTCTTTGCTGTGGCCTCTGCTGCAACCAGATAGGAGGCTTCCTGCAGCTTAGAAAATGAGGAACCATCACCGTGGTAGGTGAGTGTGATAGAGGCCCCCAAATCACAGCTGGGCTGCCAGAAACACCTGCTGCCTTCACAAGGGGGGAAATCCCAAGTGATCTTGCCCAATAGCCAGTTATAGAGTTGGCTTGTGAACAAACAGCTTGAACTTTCCTACAGACACCTGAGTGTGTACACACACACACACACACACACACACGATGTGGATACCCACACAACATAAATTCCTAATTGATTTTCTTCCTTTAGTGGAAGTGTAACTTATGAAAAATCATATCTATGTAGTGGCCTGAGTTTGGATGGAGTGGACAAAAAGGGTAACTACAAGTAACTACAGAAAAATCAGCTCTGTGTCTTGAACAAATAATTTGTTGTTGTTGTTAGGTGCCATCGAGTTGAGTCCGACTCATAGCGACCTTCATAGGGTTTTCAATGGCTGATTGTTTTGGGATTGCCTTGGGAGTAGGTTGCCACGTCCTTCTCCCATTTTGCGGTGCTGGGAATCGAACTCGGGACCTCAGAGACTGCAGAGCAGCGCTCTACCAACTGAGCTAAATCCCAGCCCCTGAACAAATAATACTAAACATATAATATTAACTGGGGCTTTGGTTCAGAGATTCAGTGATAATTGGCAACCGTTATTCTTTTGGGCTTATCCTCATGATTGTTGCTGCAAGGCTGCAAAATGGCTGCCCCAGGTCCAGCCATCATATCCCTTTGTATCTATGTGGTTGGCCTGGGGGTCTAGTTTTGCCACACTGAGCTTAGAAGAAAAGAGCTACCATTGGTTCCCAGTGCCAAGCCCTGTGTTTGTTGACACTACCTCATTTAATCCCATGGTGACTTTGTAAGGTAGGTATCAATGTTGTTCCCATTTTAGATGTGAAGAAACCGAATCCTAGAGTGGCCTAGGACTGGTAAATGGCAGAGCTTGGATAGGAGCCCACTTCTCTTAAGGTAAAGCCTTTATCTTTAAATGTGAGCTTAGCCTTCAACACATGATAGAAAGTTAAATGTGGTTTAATGGAAATACAGAGAAAGTGCTATGGAAATTTAAAAAATAAAAAGTTCCTTCTGTTTTAAAAGTAGATTTTTAAACAAATAGCTCAAGCTAAAGGAATTTTCTTTTCTGAATGTCTGGTAGACATCCGGATGTGTTGTAGATGGATAAATGTGCCCAGAGAACCACAGTTATTGGGGCAGAAGACATGGCAATGGGCCAGGGGCTCTGTGTTGATCCAGGCCTATTTGACACCATGTAATCAATACTTCCAGGAGAAGGACATGGATATCCACTCCTGAGGCAATCCCAAAACAATCATCCATTGAAAACCCTATGAGGGTCACTATGAGTCAGATGTGACTCAATGGCATGGCACCAAACTAACTGTAACTAATCAATACTTCTATGGAAGACATAGACAAGATTCTACAGAAAGCACAGACAGCACAAATCTGGGAACCACAGCCTATGAGCTGGATAATATAATAAAAATTTCACAAGATTTTGGCAGACAGGAGCCTTGGGGCTTAAATAATAAAATGGAATATAATAGGGATTCATATAATACACATCATTTGGATTCAAATAATGAACTTGAGATACATAGGTTTGAGAAGCCCTGGCTTACCATTAGTCACATTGAAAGGGTGTAACTGGCCACCAACCAAACAGCAAACACTGGCTACTCAGCCTCCAACCCAGCCAGGGACTGAGTGTTCTGGTTGGAAGCTGCATTCTTGGGCTGTCCTGGAGCTAGTTGTCGGCTAGTGGTCTGACAGATTTTCGTTAGTGCTGTTTGTCACCTTCTTGACTCAGCATTTTCTTGCTTGTTATAAACCTCTATCTCACAGGGTTCCTGCCCACATAAAGCTTATGGCTTGGAGAGTCTGTGAGGTGGACTCATGTCATTTAGGAGGAAGGGGGAGTTACAAAGCTGTTTTAACAAGAGGAATGAGGTGGTCTCATTTACCTTATGGAAAAATCTCTGTGGCTGCCCTGAGAGAATGGACTATTGAGGGGCAAGGGAAGAAGGTAGTCCAGCAGACACCATCACACTAGTACTGCAAGAGAGTCAGCTTGGACCAGGGTGGCTGGGGAGACAGGAGCACGAGTTGGACATATACTTTGAGATAGTTTAAATGGGCTTTGCTGATGGCAGTCTCAACGATAATGGAAAGGGAAAATCAAGAATGTCTTCTGGGTTTTTGGCTTAAGCAACTGGGTACAGAGGCATTGAAGACTAGGAAGAAAATGGGTTTGGAGCAGATGTGTATGTAGTGTCCTGGATGTGTGGAATTCAGACACCTAGTAGACATCTGAATAGAGATGTCAGGTTGACAGTTAGATAAAAGTCATGAGTTTGGGGGAAAGGTGAGGACCAGAAATGAAGATTTGGGATTTGATACACAGTAAATATCAAAAGAAGATGGAAGGGATATACAGAGTTATTATACCAAAAAGAACTGGTGGGTGATAAACCATTTCAAGAGGCAGCATATGATCAGGAACCAATAGTACTGAAGGAAGAAGCAAAAGCTGCCTTGAGGCATTGGCGAAACACAAGGCTCCTGGAACTGGTGGAATATCAATTCAGATCTTTCAACAAATAGATGCAGCACTGGAGGTGCTCACTTGTTTATGCCAAGAGATTTTGAAAACAGCTATCTGTCAACTGACTGGAAGAGATCCATATTTGGGCTCTTTGCCAGGAAAGGGAATCCAACCAAACATGGAGATTATCAAACAATTTTATTAATATTACCCACAAGTAACTTTTGCTAAAGATTATTAAAAAGTGGGTGCAGCAGTCTGTTGACAGGGAATTGATGGAAAATCAAGCCAGATTTAGAAGAGGGCATGGAACCAGGGACATCATTGTTGATGTCAGATGGATTTTGGCCAAAAACAGAGAATACCAGAAAGATGTCTATGTTTTATTGACTATGCAACGGCAGTTGACTTTGTGGATCACAGCAAGTTATGGATAATGTTGCAAAGAATAAGAATACCAGAAGACTTAATTGTACTCATGAGGAATCTGTACATGGACCAGGAGGCAGTCATTCAAACAGAACAAGGAAACACTGACTGGTTTAGGAAAGGTGTGCATCTGTGCTATATCCTTTCACCATACCTCTTCAATGACTATGTAGAGCAAGTGATCTAAAAAGCTGGACTTTTTGAAGAAGAATGTGGCATAAAGATAGGAGGAAGACTCATTAACAAACTGCATTATGCAGAGGAAGACTCATTAACAACTCTGCTTGCTGAAAGTGAAGAGGATTTGAAATACTTACTGATGAAGATCAAAGAACACAGCCTTCAGTATGGATTGCACCTCAAAGTCAACAAAACAAAAATCCTTACAACTGGGTTAGTAAGCAACTTCATGATAAATGGAGAAAAGATTGAGGCTGTCCAAGATT
>VMDO01021039.1:0-36257 GCA_007922755.1 Pedetes capensis
CAGCACTTAAAGGGGTAGAGCCTTGCTCTATAGGGGCTGCCTGCTCCTTGCTCTCCATAGGGGAGCACCCCAATAAACCTTCCCTGTCCTTTTCCAACCACCTGAAGGTCTCCCGAGGTCCTTCTTTCCCGACACCGGTCACGTGTTATGTTGTGGGTTTGGCCCTAACTCTAGCCGGGCTAGAGCCAAAACCTCAACAAAGAACGAATTTCAGAGGGTGAGTTTAAGACTTTCAGCTTGCATATGCATGTCATGGAAATGATGTGAAAATTCCAGATGAGTTGATCAGCTGCATATTAAATGATTTAGAGCATAGCTTTAATTTAGACCAAGGAGCTTAACTGAATGTGAGCATCCAGCACTGCAGGCTTGTGAACCAAGGCAGCAAAGTCTGTTCATGCTCTCATAGATGAACTCAGAAAAGAAATGCAGCAACTCCAGGGCTCTGACTACAGAGAGGCCAGGAGAGAACACAGAGCTTTCACAGTAGTTGTCCACCTATCAGACACCTGTGGGTGGTGTTTCTGAGAATGGACAAAATGTTTCACTAAATGCACAAAATAAAAACTATTTCAAATGTTAGAAATAGTGAAGATAAACTTGGAAACAGAAAACCAACTCATGAACTGTTACATTATAATCTTAGTCTCCTTTTCCCTCTGCCCCCAAACAGCAGCCAGACTTCTAGAAGGCTGCAGGAAAGCCACTGAGATAAATTGCGATTTGAAGTTAGGAAGCCCAGCCACAAAACTAGCTCCCCGAGGGAGTGGACAGTAATCACCTCGCTGGCCAAAGACATTTAACACTTTCTTACTGCCTGAATGCAGAGAGGTCAACAGGAAGGAGACAGGTCAGGTGTGGTGGTGCATTGGTTCACAATGACAGTCTCTGAGGGGCTCCGGGCTCTGTCATGTACAAGATTTGTAGCTTTGGACAAGTTAGCAGAGGGCCTGGTTGATGCTAAGTGCTCAATAAACAGCAGCTGCTGATGAAAAGGTTTTTATCATTGCTGTTGTCATTATACCCCTGCAGGTAAGCTCTAACCAGTGAGGCAATGTTAAGCAGGGACAAGTTTATGTATACAAATGGAGGCTTATTTTGAATGCAAACATGCCTAGTCAGGGGCCAGAACTCACCCACAGGAACTCTAGCCAGGGCAAACAGGAACACGTTGGTGGAAATGCCAAGAAGGAGATAGCCCAGGGCACTGAACAGGATGCACACCAGCAAGGTGAACCGTCTTCCAACCACATCGCTCCAGCAGCCCTGGGGAGAGAAAGAAACAGAGAAACCTGTAATAACCACCACCATCCTGCAGACGCCCATGACAATGGGACCGGGTAGAAAATGTCAGGGAATCTGGTGTAGGAGCCTTAGGTGCTTGGTGCTATTCTCAGATTTGCCAGAGAAGTTATTTTCTCTAATCCTCCTACAAGGTGAGTGGAAAAAACTCACATTCTTATCTTTGTCCTCAAAATAAAGCCTGATAATCTGGTAGCTGAGAAATAGTTGTAGAGAGGGGGAGATAAAACTTACAAAGCCTAATTTTTGTCTTCATTGTCATTATTTTATGTAACTAAACTCCTCAGAAACTATGTTTGTTGTTTGAAATTCAGAAAATACTAAAAAACAGAATGAATAGAAAGGTCTCATGATCCCCAACCTATATATGATGTATTTTTAAGAAAATGGTCAGACAGTACTCTATCTTTTAACTTGCTTTTTTTTTTTGTTTGTTTAACTTAACAGTGTGGTTTGAACACCATTCTATGTCGTTACAAATTTCCCGTTGTTACTATTTTTAATGATAGTATGTATTCCATTATGCACCAGTATTTACTTAACCATCTATATTTTTGTTAGATTGTTGGTTCTTTTTAATTTGTCAATAATGTAAATAATGCTACAATAAGCATCCTCATAGCAAGCTCTTTGAAAAGTCCTTAGAATAAAGTCCTAGCATTGGAGCTGTCAGGTTAAGAGATAGGCATTTTTAGGCATTTGACATAAACTGACACATTACTCTTTAGAAATATCTACAATTCCCCATCAGTATAATTAGGAGAATCTCTGTTGCCCCACAGTCCTACCAATACTGAAAATTCTCAAAGAAAAAAATCTGCAAATTTGTTAAGTGGTATCTTTCTCCTGTGTTAATTTCTTTTTCTCTTCCCAATGAGAAGGAATGTTTTTGGGTACTATTTACATTTTCTCTTGAGGAAAGTAAACAATGTAATTTGTCTGTCAGTTACAATTCCCCTACCCAGGAGGCCTTGGAGTCCTTCCAGAAAGGGCTCCCTTCCACACCATTCTTTAGGCAAGTCAGAATGCTTGATGAGGCCACATGTGGCCTGTAAGGAATGATGCCCAACAGGGTGACCAGCTGAACCTCCCAGCACGTCTGGGAGGAGGAATGAGAAGCACAGAGAGGAAAGTAGAGCCCACTGGGACAGAGACCGAGAGGCACCTGGGGGAAGAACTGAATAATCACAGCCAGTGTGGAAGAAAGACAGCACATAGAGGTGGTGGGGTTTGGTCTGGAGTCTCCACATCTCCCAGGGCAGATTGTGGGCACCTCACAGGATGCAGGGCAGTCAGGTGAGCTGGGCTCAGGCCACCTTACTAGCTCACCGTTTCCTAGCATATTCTCCATACCTCATAGCAACACATCAAGCTAAAAAACAAGGCTGGTGTGTGGCTAAAAGTCATGGCCTATGAGCACCAGAAGCCACTCAGGGTGCGGGTTCTGAGGAAATTCTTTAGAAGTGAGGGGTGGGGCAGGCTAAGCAAGCCTTTTGCTTTCCTTATTCTAACCTTTGTCCTGCATAGAACATTACCACAAACCAACAGCTTGAGCAGCCACCTAAGTATGATGGAGCAATATGAAAGCAGGGGTGGGGATTTCCAGGGGCAACTCAGACCCCTGAACAGCCCGGGGCAGCAAGCATCATTTTTTCTCTTTATCCCTGGAAAGTGCTCTGTTACTGGCAGGTAGACCCCAAACTGACCAATTCACCCAGTTCAACCTGAACCCCTCCATACCAACCACCATACACACTGAGGTTCAGGGGGAGGATTTGTCTGAAGAAAGAGTAATTGCCCTAGCATAAAACCTGCTAAACACTATGGCAGCAATGGAGCATCACCTGAGAAGGGTCAAAAACAGGTCGCTGGTGCTGTGTAACCCCTTGGATGACCTGTAGCAGCAGAGTACTGAGTCTGTACCATTCTTGGCTGGTGGTGAGAGACTGCTTGCTGCTTCCCTCATGCCTCAGAGAAGTGCCCTAACACCCACCCTCCCCAACCTCTGCCTGCCTCTCTTCTTTGCCAAAACCCACCCATACCCGTTAGTCCCCTTCCCCCATTTTTACAAATGTGCTTATCTTCCTCTTGAGAAACAAAATGATCTTACTGCATAACGATATAAACTGTCAATTCCTCAAATTCCTCTAAAAGACATAATGGAGGGTAAATCAACAAAAATACTGCCATTCTTCTATAAATGCCATCAATTTGTTCCCCAGCTTTCATTTCAGTGTTTTAGAAACTCCTATGCCTTCTTCTCCCCCACACGTCTGTCAGTTTGCCGCACTGTGGGGGCTTGCGTGTTACAATGAGGCTGAGAGCTCTGCCACTGGTACCTCAGATATGAGCAAGGTTACCCACGGTGGACAGGTTTTCAGCTGAGCTTCCAGACTAAGACAAACTAGGGAGTAGGACCAGGCGAACCACTCCCAAAACAACTAGCCAGTGAAAACCCTATGAATAGCAAAGAAACACTGTCAGATATAGTGCCGGAAAATGAGCCCCCCAGGTTGGGAGGCACTCAAAAGACTACTGGGGAAGAGTTGCTTCCTCAAAGTAGAGTCTACCGTGATAACGGAAATGGAGTAAAGCCCCAAGGACTTCCATCTGCTGATGTGGCACGACTCAAAATGAGGAGAAACAACTGTAAACATCCACTAATAATTGGAACACGGAATGTACGTAGTATGAATCCAGGAAAATTAGAAATCATTAAAAGAGAAATGGAGTGCATAAACATTGACATTCTAGGCATCAGTGAGCTAGAGTGGACTGGCATAGGCCATTTTGAGCCAGACAATCATATGGTCTACTATGCTGGGAATGATAAACTAAAGAGAAATGGGCTTCATTCATCATCAAAAAAGACATTGCAAGATCTGTCATGAAATACAATGTTGTCAGTGATAGAATAATATCCATACGCCTACAAGGAAGGCCAGTTAATATGACTATTATTCAAATTTATGCACCCACCACTAAGGCCACAAATGAAGAAAGGGAAGACTTTTATCAGCTTCTGCAATCTGAAATAGATGAAACATGCAATCAAGACATACTGATAATCACTGGTGACTGGAATGCAAAGGTTGGAAACAAAGAAGAAGTGGTTGGAAAATATGGTCTTGGTGACAGAAACAAAGCTGGAGATCCCATGATAGAATTTTGTCAGTCCAATGACCTTTTCATTGCAAATACATTTTTTCAACATCATAAACGGAGACTATACACACGGACTTCACCAGATGGAACATACAGGAATCAAACTGACTACATATGTGGAAAGAGATGATGGAAAAGCTCTGTACAAAATGTCAAAACAAGACCAGGTGCTGACTGTGGATCAGACCATCAACTTCTCATATGCAAGTGCAAACTGAAGCTGAAGAAAATTAGAACAAGTACACGAGAGCCACGGTATGACCTTGAGTATATCCTACCTGAGTTCAGAGACCACCTCAAAAATAGGTTTACTGCATTAGACACAAATGATAGGAGACCAGAAGAGTTGTGGCATGGCATAAAAGATATCATTCAAGAAGGAAGCAAAAAGTTCTTAAAAAGACAAGGAAAAAAGAAAAGACCAAATTACATGTCAAAAGAGACAGTAGAACTTGCCCTTGAACATTGAGTAGCTAAAGTAAAAGGAAGACATGATGAAGTTAAGGAACTAAACAGAAGATGTCAGAAGGCAGCTCAAGAAGACAAAAACAAATATGATAATGACATGTGCAAGGAACTGGAGGCAGAAAACCAAAAGGGAAGAACATGTTCTGTGTTTCTCAAGCTTAAGGAAGTGAAGAAAAAATTCAAGCCTCAAGTGGCAGTAGTGAAAGATTCTACAGGGAAAATATTAAATGATGCAGGAAACATCAAAAGAAGATGGAAAGAATATACAGAGTCATTATACAAGAAAGAATTGGTAGATGACCAACCATTCCAAGAGGTTGCATATGAAGAGGAACCAATGGTGTTGAAGGACGAACTGGAAGCTGCCTTGAAAGAACTGGTGAAACACAAGGCTCCAAGAATTGATGGGATACCAATGGAGATGTTTCAATGAACAGATGCAGCACTGGAGGTGTTAACATGTTTATGCCAACAGGTTTGGAAAATAGCTACTTGGCCAATTGACTGGAAGAGATCCATATTTGTGCCTATTCCCCAAAAAAAAGGATCCAACCGAATGTGCAAACTATCGGACAATATCATTAATATCATACACCAGCAAAATTCTACTAAAGATCATTCAGAAGCGACTGCAGCAGTATATAGACAGGGAATTGCCAGAAAATCAAGCTGGATTCAGAAGAGGGCGGGGAACAAGGGACATCATTGCTGTTGTCAGGTGGATATTAGCTGAAAGCAGAGAATATCAGAAAGATGCCTATCTATGTTTTATTGACTATGCAAAGGCATTTGATTGTGTGGATCATAACAAACTATGGATAACACTTTGGAAAATGGGAATACCAGAACACCTAGCTCATGAGAAATCCGTACATGAACCAGGAGGCAGTTGTTCGAATAGAACAAGGAAACACTGAGTGGTTTAAAGTTGAGAAAGGTGTGCGTCAGGGCTGTATACTTTCACCCTACCTCTTCAATTTATACGCTGAGCAAATAATCTGAGAAGCTGGACTTTATGACGAGGAATGTGGCATCAAGATTGGAGGAAAACTCATTAACAACCTGCGTTACGCAGATAACACAACTCTGCTTGCTGAAAGTAAAGAGGATTTAAAACATTTACTGATGAAGATCAAAGATCATAGCCTTCAATATGGGTTGCAACTAAACATCAACAAAACTAAAATCCTTACAACTGGGTCGGCACACAACTTCACAATAAATGGAGAAAAGATTGAGGCTGTCCAAGATTTTGCTCTGCTTGGCTCTATAATCAACACCCGTGGAAGCAGCAGTCAAGAAATCAAAAGACGCACTGCTCTAGGAAAAGCTGTGGCAAAAGATCTCTTTTAGAGTAGTGAAAAGCAAAGATGTCACATTGAAGACGAAGGTGTGTCTGACTCATGCCATGGTATTTTCAATCGCATCATATGGTTGTGAAAGCTGGACACTGAACAAGGGAGACAGAAAAAGAATTGATGCTTTTGAATTGTGGTGCTGGAGATGTCTATTGAATATACCATGGACTGCCAAAAGAACCAACAGATCTGTCCTAGAAGAAGTGCAACCAGAGTGCTCCTTGGAAGCAAGAATGGCCAGACTGTGTCTTACGTATTTCGGACATGTAGTCAGGAGAGATCAATCCCTGGAGAAGGACATCATGTTTGGGAGAGTGGCAGGTCAACGCAAAAGAGAAAAACCCTCCACCAGATGGATTGACACAGTATCTGCAACAATGGGCTTAAACATCAATAAGATCGTTTGCCTGGCACAGAATGGGCAAGTGTTTCAATCTGCTGTACATAGGGTCGCTATGAGTCGGACTTGATGGCACCTAACAACAACAACAGCAACTGCCTTCTTCTGAGTATAGGGCCTGGGCCTCCTTGTGTTCATAGGGTACAATCTGGTAGTTACCCCCGGGCCCTGGCCAGGCTGCCTGGGCTTGACTCTGAACTCTTATCATCCCTTACACCATGACTTTAGACATACCAGTTAACCACTCTAAGCCTCAGTTTCTCTATCTGTAAAACAAAAATGGTATCTACCTCAGAGATGATTTCTGCCCTCAATATTTACTATGAGCTCACTACAAAATAAGAATTGCCTGAGAAGGGTCAAAAACAGGGTCACCAGCACCCCTTGGATGACCCCTTTAAGACTTACACCTACCCCCTGAGGCTGGTTATTAGAATTAAAGTGCTCAGAACAGAGCCTGATACATAACAAAGACCTAATAAATGCTACTAATTTTCATGAAAATACACGTTGACAAAGTTAACCAAATCTGACAAAGCACACCTTTTCTTCACAAAGATTTGTTCTTAGAATATATTTCTATAAAACTTATAATAATTAAAATATGTACTTATAATAAAAGTATTGGTTAGAAAGGAAATAGTAATTAGGTATTTCTCTGAAGAATTTCTAAGGAAGGATTTTATGACAGTCCAGCTATAAGATACATAAAATGTAGGACCAATCTGAAAATGATGGTGGAGTTATAGTTGGCAATGAAAAGTCACATTCATAAAATGCTAATCATGTGCCAGGTGCTCTCAAAAGTGCTAGGGACAAAAATATATCAATCAGTCATGCTTAGTCTTTATCTCAAGATGGTCAGAGTCCAGGAGGAGTGGGAAGAGAAGGATCTGAATGACTAATTATGTACGATGGCCTAAGTGCTGTGACACATTCACTCATCAAGTACTTTAGGACTGAGTTTCCAAATAAAGCAGAAAATGTGTCTTCTAAGATCCATCCTACATCCTTCTCTCACATAAGTATGAAACACACAGTCTGCCTGACACGCAAATGCAGCACACTTCTATACAACCACAAAACTCTATGCATCCAGTTACTTTTTTTGGTGGACGTGCTGATGATTGAAGCCAGGGCCTAGTGCATGGTAAGCACCCATTCTACCACTGAGCTATGCCCCCAGTGCCCCTATTTACCTTCTTATACCATTAAAGCAATGGCAGATGACTTCTAGGAACAAAATAATATGGTTCAGGGTCTGGATACAGAGAGATTAGGTGACTAAGTCAAATTATTTAAACTCTAGGAGTCTTAGTTTTCTCCTATCTAAAAGAGAGATACCCCACATGACTGTCAGCTTGTCATTCTGTGGGGGCTTGCATGTTGCTGTGATGTTGAAAGCTACGCCATTGGTATCTCAGGCATCAGCAGGGCCACCCATGGTGGACAGGTTTCAGCTGAGCTTCCAGAATAAGACAGACTGGGGAGAAGGACCTAGCAGCTCACTCACAAAATAATTAGACATTGAAAACCCTTTGAATAGCAAGGAAGCACTGTCAAATACAGTGCTATAAAATGAACCCCAAGGCTGGAAAACATTCAAGAAATGACTGGGGAAGAGTTGCCTCCTCAAAGTAGAGTTGTCCTTAATGATAGGAATGGTGTAAAGCCCCTGGGACTTCCTTCTGCTGATGTTGCATGACTCAGAAGACACTCAGTGGCTGCAACATTGGGCTCAAATATAAAAAGATCACGTGCATGGCACACTGTCAGGTAGTGCTTCATCCTGTTGTGCATAGGGTCATTATGAGTGGGACCTGACTCAAGGGCACCTAACAACAAGGAAGGGAGGCCAAATGGATTACTGCAAAGCTAAATAAAAATAAAACTATGATTATTATTGTTAGCTCAGTTGGTAGAGCACTGCGCTGCAGTCTCTGAGGTCCCGAGTTCAATTCCCAGCACCGCAAAAATGGGAGAAGGACCTGGCAATCCACTCCCAAGGCAATCCCGAAACAGTCAGCCATTGAAAACCCTATGAGGGTCGCTATGAGTCGGATACCGACTCGACGGCACCTAACAACAACAACAACAACATGATTATTATGCAAATTTGATGTCTTAGAGGTCTTAAAAAAAAGACAAACAAAGGAATAACTAGTTACTTATCTAAGAATTGTGGGCCCTGACTTAATTTCTTTAAAAAAAAATATTTTACAAGGAAGTAACTCCTGAGTGTACAATATTTACAAGGAAGCAACTCCTGAGTGCAGAAATCTGAGTGCAGAATATTGACAGTGTTCACAAAATGTGAAACTGCCAGACCAGCAACTTACACCAGTCACTGTGGGTCAATCTGTGAGACTAACTGGACTATCCTACTGAACTATTGGACACTAAGGTCTCAAGACCAGAATGGTCACAGCAAACTACACGAGGCAGAGAGATGAGGAAGATCAGCAAAGGTCTCCGAACTTCAAACTACTGACAATCCAGAGAGAGTGGCAAGATCGCCTCTGGATCTTTCTACTCCATGTTGCAGATATATAACCACCTACTCCAAATGACTGTGCCTACTCAGGTCTTACAAACAGTGGGGCATTAAATTCAATGTGCACAAGTTCAAACAGAATCCTAGAAATGTAAATGGATTTGATGATGATCAATTAAATAAAACAAACAATTGGTGATTAATTTTAATTTATATCCTCATCTCCAGGACAAAGATAGCAGAGAATGACAGGCAGAGCAAGTTACAATTTAAAACTTGTTCTCATTCTGGATCTACCACCAATGCAGTGTGCTCTACTCAAAACAAGCCATCTAAGTTTTAGGACTACGTTTTCTCGTGGGCCAAACAAGGAAGAACAGATGTCAAAAGGATCCTACTTGATCTAGCGACACTATGTTCTAATCATCTGTAGGCCTACATCTTGGCAATCCTTAAGCCCTCAAGTTTACTACAGTCATGGTGGATGACCCTCAGGGGCATATGATTATATTCTCAAGATATGCTGCCAGATGGAAGATCACTTACCACAAATGTGCTAGAAAAGAGTTGCAAAATGCCATACGAGGATCCTGCCAAAAAGAAAAAAGTCAATAACATCAGGAGAATCAACTAGACCAGTCACAAAAAGGAATGACTGTGGTAACAACATCATAGAAATCAGTAGAAAAGTGTAAGGGCAAAAGGCCATTTTTTGAAAAGGAAATTGGCCTACATTTTTTTTCTTGAGTTGGAAGAGTATAATATGATTTCTTTAAAATCAAAGCCCTTTCAAATAAAATTGAGAGTAAGTATAAGAGAGAATAAAGGCAAGGGTCAACCTTAGGGACCCTGAAAGATAGTCCTTTTTCCATTGTGTGAAAACTGTGTAGCTTCATCTTATAAAATTACATACACAGTACTCAAGGGAGTAGAAATCTGAATCTCAGAAAAATTCTTCTGAGTCTTAAAAATAAACATTGACTCATAAACTCAAACATTATATATGGGGATAAGAGAAAGTAATAGAGAGGGTGAATCAAAGTACATTATACACACACATGGAAATATTATAACGAAACCCGTTGCTTTGTACAATTCATATATACCAATAAAAGAGAAGAGTAAAGTACAAAAAAGCCAAAATTTTTTTTTAATCTTTAATTTTATTAAAAAAACTTACAAGTTTTAAAGTTCTATTACCTCCATTATCATATAACCTGTCCCTTTTCTTTTTCTTAAAAATCTTCATGCTGCTGTGTGGTCCAGTATTATTCAAAGTAAATTTCTTAAAAGAAATACCAATCGTTGTATGAGCCAGAGTTTAACATAGGTTATGTGCAAAACTGTCCACAAACCATTGCTTATCTAGCTTGTGAATGATCACAGGCTGTTTGTATCAAGGGTTTCTCATTCATTAGCTTGGTCCTCAACCCTGCTACCACCTGCCTCTTTCAAAAATCAATGACTCCCAGATAGAATGTTCATGCTGCATGGGGAAAGAAACATGGCAGGCCTCTAAGATGTGTGGTGATGGTGTGGAAAGCTTTCACTTAATACACTAAGGTTCACCCAAAACTTCTTCCACCAGGTGGGACTTCCATATAATGTTTCTCTTGTCTCATGTTAGGTTACAGGTTCCCAGGGACAAGAGTCTATACCTCCCCTTTAACATCCATAGCCAGCTCCACGCAAAGGCTCAGTAAGTACCAATTACATCAATGGCAATATGATGGGGGGATAACATACAAACCTCAAAATCTTTCTAAATACAGGCAGACTGGGAAAAGATGAATTCCATTTGCTCCAGGATTATATTGCAAAAATATTCTGGAAATTAATGTGATCTTATTTCCCACTTACCTTTGGATAATGTTTGGCTAAAGACTGAGTTGTCTTTGGATACTTAGCTGAGGGGATTTCAAATTAAATACTCTGCAAATGAGCAGTATCAAACACTCACCTACTATTCCAGCAACTATAGGACTTGCTCCAAGGGACTTGACATGAAGGTTCAATAAAGGCACAACCATGCTGACACCAAACAAATCCTAGGAGGAAACAAACATTGATTGCCTCAAGTTAGTAAGAGTAGTCTTGTTGTTGTTGTTGTTGTTGTTGTTGTGTGCCGTCGAGTCGGTATCCAACTCATAGCGACCCTCTGTACGACAGGGGAAACACTATTGTCAGTGCGTCTCTACTGTTCATAGGGTTTTCAATGGCAGATTGATTTTTGGGAGGGGGTTGCCAGGTCCTTCTCCCAAGCCTACAGCTTCTGGTGTTCCCAGGTGGTCTCCCATCCAGGTACTAACCAGGCCTGACCCTGCTTAGCTTCCGAGATCTGATGGGATTAGATGCCACAGGGCTACCGCTGCAGGCAAGAGTAGTCTAAGAGTTTTAAAAGTGATGATCCTAAAATTATAAATGAATTATAAACATGAAACCAATACCTAAAATTTTTAGAAAACAAGAAACCAGCATGGCATATTAGAGTATGACATTCTACAGGTTAAATATATGAAGGAATACAAATAAAATGCACCAAACAGATGCCACATGCAAATGCCTGGGCTACCCCTCTGATCAATTTTAACTTTAACTTCTTTGTAGTTGACATTCAAGCATGATGCGCAACAGAAGCTCTTCATATCAAACAAAAACAAACTGAAATGCCAGAATGTTCTGTGGATAATCGAGGAATGGAGAGAGGGATACTTCACATATATTGGTAAAGCAACACTTCTTTAAAAATAAGGATTTCCTTTTAGTATTAGAGAAGGCAACCAATGTAGTAGAATACATGGTTTATTTATTCATTTGGTTTCTGAGACAGGGCCTCCCTGTGTTGCCCACGTTGGCTCAAATTCACGATCCTCCTATGTGCTGGGATTATAGAGGGTCACTGCCATGCCCAGCTGTAGTTTATAGCCTTATGAGGTAACATTTATGCGAAGACAACCTCAGGAAAGCAGGAGGGAAAGAGAAGGCCTGTGTACGGTGGGGGGAGGCCAATGTTTTGCTGCTAAATCATAGAAAGTGCATATGATTTGGGGTTAGATAGTTCTCAATTCCAGTACTGGTGTTGTTGTTAGGTGCCTTTGAGTTGGTTCCAACTCATAGTGACCCTATGTACAACAGAACAGAACAAAATACTCCCCGACACTGTGCCAGGCACATGATCTTTTTTATGTTTAAACTCATTGTTGCAGACATTGCATCAATTCATCTAGTTGGAGGTCTTCCTTTTCTTCCTTGACCTGCCAGTCTCCCAAACATGATATCCTTGTGCAGGGATTGGTCCCTCCTGACTACATGTCCAAAATACTTAAGACACAGTCTAGACATCCTTGCCTCCAAGGAGTACTGTAATTGCACTTCTTCTAGGACAGACCTGTTGGTTCTTTTGGCAGTCCATGGTATATTCAATATTCATCTCCAGCACCATAATCCAAAAGCATCAATTCTTCTCCTGTCTCCATTGTTCAGTGTCTGGCTGTCACAAGCTTATGTCACTGAAAATACTATGGCATGAGACTCATAAGCAATAGCTGATGAACAGTATTATTTTAGCACTTCATGAGTCTGCAAATACTATCTTTTCCCAAAGAGGTAGGTTATTTCCTCTCAGGAAACTCTGTTTTAAAACTGTCCTCTCCTTTACTATAATAGGCAACTCCTCTCTCCTTCTGAATCCATAGCTTCTTCAAAACAACCATGTTTTAGGGCACACTGCATTTGGCAATGGGTCATAGCTTATAATTATTTATAAGGAAGTCAGTCAGATAGGGCCATCTAAACTTTTTACTGAACATTAGTATCTCCCAATAGAAACTGATGAATGTAGCTGGGTGTGGTGGTACGCATCTGTAACCCCAGCAACTCAGGAGGCCTGGGGCAGGAGGATTGAGCCTTCTAGGCCAGAGGTATCCTGTGGAACTTAGGGAGACCCTGTCTCAAGATAAAAAAGTAAAAAATGGGCTAGAGGTGCAGCCCAGTGGTACCACATTTACAAAGCATTTGTGAGGCCCTTGGCTCAACTCCCACATACAAAAGAAAAAATAAAACTGATGAATGTATTCAAAAGTTTCAGGACATTTCTAGGAGTGGGAACCTCAGTAATTCAATGTTTCTCAGTTGGGTGACTATTGCAATAAAAATAATTGTGCCCACCTGCTTCAAGTTGATGGAATGGTATAGAAATGTAACCAGGTATCTGGAGTAAGGAGGAATTGAAATCATAACTCTTAGCACCATTTTAGCATACTAAACAAAATGGCCTAGGGGTCATCTTAGTGGTCTTTGTGAAAGGAATTAAAACCTCAAGTACAGATAAGAGCAAAAACCAGAACAATTTGGCAAATAACTTCTCTAATCTTGTTCCCTCCCTTTCCCAACTGGAAATCATTTTTCCCCAGAGTCTTAGTGGCCTTAGTTGCTATTGTTAGGTGTCGTCCAGTTGGTATCCAACTCATAGTGACCCTGCTACAACAGGAGAAACACTATTGTCAGTGCTTCTCTGCTGTTCCTAGGGTTTTCCATGGTGGACTGATTTTTGGAAGTGGGTTGCCAGGTCTGTCTCCCAAACCTACAGCACCTGGTGTTCCCAGACGATCTCCCATCCAAGTACGTCCTTTCCAAATCTGAAGAACTGTCACACATACTAGCTTTGAATTCTGAGTAACTAGATGCGGTCCTCTCCTATGTGGCTTGGCATCCTACCTCCTAGCTCTAGTGAAGCAACGGCCTAGGGAAGCTTTAGTTTTAACCTACATCTAAGCAGAAAACATACAAAACAGAGGAGACACCTGCATCCTAAGAATGAAGGAAGAAACAGATGAAAGAACAGGAGGTAGAAAGAATGTCAGGCTCTGAAGTAAAAGGCATGGAGCCTGAGAGTGGGCCGGCAGGACCAGGGTGCATCCCAAGCCTACAAAGTTAACTGGAAACAGAGATGTTTCTAAGAAGCTGTGATCCCTCTGTGTCTCCCAGCTCTGTGAATACAGAAATCGAGTGAAACATGCTTTCTTCCAGATCTTAACAACTACTAATTCAACAGAGAACCTTCATGAACTATTGGATGCTTTGCAAGGAGGAGGGGGATACAGACTGCCTCTGCGGTCCTCTCCTATGTGGCTTGGCATCCTACCTCCTAGCTCTAGTGAAGCAACGGCCTAGGGAAGCTTTAGTTTTAACCTACATCTAAGCAGAAAACATACTATCTACAAGTCCTTCTCTCACTGACTCTTTGACTGACTAGATCCTGTAGCCCAATGAAGAAATCCTCCTGGATACTTCTTCCAGCTCTGTCCTAACTTGGACTAACTCAAAAGCAGGGGTACCAAACAAAGTCTAGACTTGGAAGTGGAGGAGGGAAGAGCTGGATCATGGCACCTGCAGATAGAATAATTCAAGTCTACCAACAAGTAGTCTACAGTTTACTAGTAAGACTGTAAGTTCCCTGGTGGCAGGAAACGCCTATTACAATATTGGAACTCCACAGCACCTACTACATGGCAGGTGTTCAAAAATTCCATGAATACTAATGAATGGATGAATGGACAAAAGATTCATTCTGTCATATCTAGGCTTAGAAAGCTTTCCATTCTACAAGGGAAATGACTACTACAGGACAAAACCAGGACACACATACACATCAATCAATAAAACAAAAAAATGTGTTGTGCAATGCATAAACATTTTTCCCAAAGGCAGATGTGTAGTTTGTTGTGATTGTCATTTTCAACATCAAGTCCACCAGGAACCCGAATGAAAACGTGGCTAGTTCTGTCCAGGTGGGATCATCAACAGCGATTTCCTCTACACCTGGTCTAGGGAAAAGGCCTGTGTCTCTACTGTACCAGCTGTCACCGCAGTACGTGGGCTTTCCCAAGAGTGCCCAGAAGCCTCTGCTCTCCTCTCTGCACCTGCCACGGTATGTCACACCTGGGGTCACCCTTGAGAACCACCAGGAGAAGAGGCCACACGTGAGGTCGGTGTTGAAAGGGGTGTGGGGTGGTAGGGCAAAAGGAGGCTTGAGAGGTAGGCAGGCATCTAACCAGGCAAGTCACAGTTCCCCAGCCCTGGCTGAACTTGCAAATCCCTGGGAGTTTGAAGAAAAAGTTCCGTCCGCCCCAAGTACCGGCGGACTCAGTACTAGTACCCCTGTCCCAGCGTTCGTAGTACTCACCAAGAATCCCACTAGGTAGAGACAGAATAGGAAGTGACGGGCTCGAATCGCCCTGGACCCCGCAGCCCCAGGCGCCGCCCCTGTCCTCAACTCCTCCAGCGACTCTAGGGTCGCCGAGCCCCGGACTGGAGCCAAACCGCCACCGCAACGACCCTCCACATCCATCTCTACGCAGGCTAGGGGCGCAGACGCCGACGACGCCGCCGACGCCGCCTTGCGGCCCCGCCCCCGCACGCTAGCTCCGCCCCGAGCGGAAGCGGCGTGCCTGCGCCTGCGCAGAGGATAGGTGCGGCGGGGCTTGTGTGTGCGTGACTGCTCCCTGCTGGGGATTTCCGGTGCCTGGTTGGGTCGGGAGCTGTTAATTGCTTGGGTCCCCATGCTTCATTTTGTTTATTGGAAAAACAGTGACCAATAATGTAGACGAACGTTTAGAGTTGTGAGGAGTGCGTATATGGTTAGGGGGCACTTTCTCTGCTTCCCCTATGCAAGGGGCTGGGGTTTAGCTCAGTTGGTATAGCGCTGCTCTGCGGCCCTGGGCTAGATCCCCACCCAGCACTGCAAAAATCCGGAGAAGGATGTGACAACCCACAGGCGAAATAGTCCCGAAAGAATCAGCCATCTAAAACCCTATGAGGGCCTCGCGATAAATCGGACCTGACTCAACTGTACCTAACAACAAATGGAAGGGGAAGAAGGCAGAGATGGGCTTTGCCTGAGTAAAAGTTACATTCTTAGGGAGTAATAATAAGCACACAATAAGCTTGAAACATTAAGAAGAATAAACGTACAATAAAGAAATAATGACAAAATGGATTGATGTGCACGCTAACGAGGTAGGGTGTAAGCTGCGATAGAAGAGCAGTTTGGAGGAGGTGAAATGTAAGCTGAAAGGAGTTGCAAGATGCTGAAGAAAATATATGTGACTGAATCCTGAACAAACCGAGGGCTCAGAGAGGGTCACACAGATCACTAAAAGGCCGTGGCAGAGCTATTCTGTGTGAAATGAAATATATTAAGTGCATGACATGATATAGTGTGTATAAATCGTTCAGTACAATGCCTGACACATAATAGGTGCTTAATAAGTGCTTGGTGGTGGTAGGTGCCATTGAGTCGGTTCTGACTCATAGTGACCCTCATAGCGTTTTCCATGGCTGATTGTCTCGGAATTGCCTCAGGGTGTATTGCAGTATCCTCCCATAATAGGTGCTTATCAGCTATTAACTATGGTTGCTAGGGCCTTTTTAATTGAGGGAATATACCGGTACTCAGAATGCTTTGGACTACTGTGAGCTATGGCGGGTTGACTATCGTATCCTTAGGAAACTCATATCTCAAACTGACTTGATTGGCCTCAAATTAAGGGAATCACCCTTTCACTCAATTACTAGACTAATTAAATTTTCAAATGGAGTCATTTGAAACTGAAGAGAAGTCTAGATAACCTTGAGAAAAGGATCTTGCAGCATTCGTATGACTATGTGCTGTATATCCTCCAAGCTTTCCCTTAAAGAACTGGAGCCATTTACTATAGTGACTGTGTTAGTTGTCCGTTGTTACAGCAAATACCTGAGATAATTAAGAAGAGAAACGGTTTATTTTAGTTCAGTTTTGAAAGTTCCAATCCATGATTGGTTTACCCTGTTGCTTTTCACCTGTAGTAGCAAGGCAGGACATCATGACAGGAGTGAATGGTAGAGCAAAATCATCACTTCATGGACATAAGACAAAAGAGGGAAGAGAAATGGTCAGGTTTCCACAGTCCCCTTCAGAGGCATCCATTTGAAGGCTTTGGGGGGACATTCAAGATCCAGAATGCAGCAATGACTATGTATTGTGAGAAAGAGAATACTCAGATATTAGGAAGATTACCAGACATTGGCTTTGAATTGACACTAATTCTTGGGGACTCAAAATTTTACCATGTCATATCAATCAAAGTAGAGTTGTGTTGTGATTTCCTGATACCACCCCCCCAGATTCAGTGATTCTTACGGAGAATTCAGACTTGGTAATATGGTTGTACTTGTGGCAAACCTTTATTACAGGAAAAGGATACAAAGCAAGAGTAATTTCCATGGGGCAAAGTATGGGTGAAATCAGGCACAAGGTCACAAGAGTCCTGTAGTCAAGTAACAAGACATAATTCCTCCAGCAATGAGTTGTGAAGCATATGTGAAATATTGTCTGTTAGAGAAGCTCACTAGCAACTAGTGCCCAGGGATTTTATTGTGGGCTGGTTATCTAGGTCCCCACCCCTCCGTAGTACCTACAAAAACTCTAAACTTCTTGAAAGAAACCAGTGTTCACCATAAACCACATTGTTTATATAAACAGTTTAGGCACAGTGAATCACTCTTACAAGTTAGGAGGGTAAGAATGATCCCCAAATCTGAGTTTCTAGACACTATCTGAAGGACAACATTTAAACCAGAGCTTTCAAAGGATAGCAGTCTGGCCTTTCCTTTGTGGTTGGAAACAGGGCTGGGAGTGTAGCTCAGTGGAGTGTAGCTCAATGGCAGGGCACTTGATTAACATGCATGCAGCCCTCGGTTCGATCTCCAGAATGATAAAAATAAAGAAGGAAAAGGAGAACCTTTAAATGTTACTCAAAAATAAATAAATAAATAAATAAATAAATAAAGCAAGCCTTGGACAGGAGCTTAGAGTACTCAATTAATAGATGAAATTTTAGGTCAAGCCTGACTTGCAGTAGGCCCAATGATTGACGATGATGTTAGGTGCCCTTGAGTCATATCTAACTCATAGCAACCCTCATAGGGTTTTCAGAGGCTGATTATTTCGGAATTGCTTCAGAAATGGATTGCCAAGTCCTTCTCCTATTTTTGTGGTGCTAGGGACGGAACGCAGGTTCTCAGTGCAGTGAGGCATACTACCAACTGAACTAAACCCTAGTGCCCAAGGATTGATGGATTTCTTCAATTCCTGAATGTATAATTGGAGTTAGTATACTCAACCACTGACAGTATCCACACATCGGCTCCCTGATCCATAGGTGAGCTCTGTTATTGTAGAAAAGGCTAAGTGAAAGCTTCTGGAACTTCCTTACAAAAATAGTAAAATAGAAGCAATACCTCATTCCTGGGGGAACTAAAAAGATTAACATTATCATCAAAGCCTTGAAAGGGTCATAGGTGGTCATGCCTATCACATCTCTATGTAACTCATCAGCTTAGTCTGTGAAGAAGTTTGATCCTGGAGAATGACTCTGCAGTATTGTAAAAATAACCAGGTAGTGACTCCAGTAAAGCTGGTGTGCAAGATCCAGATGTATGTGGGGGTTTTTTTTGTTGTTTTTTTTTTTTTGTTGTTGTTGTTGTTTTTCTTTTTTTGAGGAAGAGTCTGATAGCTCAAGCTGGCCTGGAAATTTTCTGTGTAACCCAGGCAGGCTATGAACTCATGATCCTCCTGACTCAGCTACCCTAGTGCTAGAATTGTAGTCATGTCCCACCACACCCAGCCAGAGATACCTGGACAAACCAGTATGGTACTTGGTACTGGCTAATGATTTTTTTTAATCTAATTTTAATTTATTTTCATTTTATTATTTTTTTAATCCAAACCAGTTAGTAAGGACAAATTGAAAAAAAAATAGTGCAAACTATATACATTCACAGTTTTTCCTCAGGACAAAGAGTCATTTCTTCTGTTTCTTGTCATAAAAATATTATTCACAGAGATCTTGATCATCCTGATACTTCCCAAAACATTCCACATGTACGCTACACTTACAGCTTTATGCAGATTAGATTCGATAGGTAGGATGTAGTAAGCAATTTAAGTAACTTAGTCAGATAGTTGCAACCTTGAGGATAGAAGACAAACCTCATGAAAATTCAGGTTCTTTCTTATTAAACCTTCTGGTGGATCAACCATCTGAAGCACATACATGTTTCCCCTGAAAGAGAAAAGACAATTTCCTGCATCTCTTGCCACCTACCATGAAAGAAGAGGCACAACAATTGGTAGGCCTGTTTGAGTGTCAGAGGCAACATATATCATATTTGAGTGTGCTACTTTAAGCCAACTAGACGCTCACCTGTAAAGCTGCCAATTTCAAGTGAGGAACTAAGTAAGAGAAGAATCTGCAGTAAATCCAAGCATCATTACAAGGTACCCTGTTAACCCTTAACTGGAGTCATGCTTCTGGAGTCACATATGACCCCATGATGCACATACCCTTCCTTAGGTAAGTGCTATAGCACCCCATGTCCGGCATCCACATGGGGGTCTGTTTTGACTTCATAATATAGGTTAACAATTAACTTATGATTCAGCATATACAATGAACTTCACAATCTCTGTGGTAAACAGAGATGCTCCCTGGTGCCTTTGTCAAGTGCTGCTATGAGAATCACAACACAACTCTTTGAGGTATTAGAGAAAATGAATGTCATCTTCAGCAGATATCTGTTATTCTTGATTGCTCCCATGCCTTTCTGGATACTATACAACTGACAATGGGACGTGAGGTAACCATGTGCCCTGTTTCCCCCATCATGGACTGTGTGTTATCAGAATCTCTTTATTAGTTTACTGTAGTTGCTGTAACAAATTACCACAAACCTAGTGATTGAAAACAACAGTAAGTTCATTCTTTTACAGTATTGGTGACCTGAAATCTAAAATCAGTATCACTGGGTCAAAACCAAGGTTCCAAAGGGCTGTTCTCCCTAGAGGAGAGCACATTTCTTGTTTCTCTTCTTCCTTCCTTTACTTCCCCTCCTTCCTTTCTTTTCCCTCCCTCCCTCCCTCCCTCCCTTCCTTCCTTCCATTTTCTTTTAGCTTCTGGTGGTCTGCTCACATTCCTTTGCTTGAAGCTACACCATTCTAATCCCCCCCCATGGGCCTTGTGCTTGCATGCTTTGCAAGTGCTAGACCACTGAACTGCATGCCCAGCTCATTATTTTTTTTTAACTTTTTGAGACAGTCTCACTAAATTACTCCGACTGCCTCTGGTCTCGAACTTGTGATCCTCCTGCCTCTGCCTCCTGAGTCACTGGGATTATTGGCATGTGCCACCACACCTGGTTCTTTCTAATATTTAAAGCTAGCATCTTCATGTCTCTGCTCTGTACTCACATTGCCTAATACTTTGTGTATGGATCAAATCTCTCACTGTCTCCTTTGAAGGATACATGTGATTACATTTAGAGCCTACCTGGATGATCTGGGATAACCTCCTTATCCATTGACCCTTAAGCACATCTGAAAATAACTGTTAATTTTTCCACATAAGGTAACCCTCATAGGTTCCAGGGATTAGGTCATGCATGGACTTCTTTTGTTGTTGTTGTTGTTAGGTGGCGTCAAGTCGGTATCCCACTCATAGCGACCCTCATAGGGTTTTCAATGGCTGAGTGCTTCAGGATTGCCTTGGGAGTGGATTGCCAGGTCCTTCTCCCATTTTTGCGGTGCTGGGAATTGAACTCGGGACCTCAGAGACTGCAGCGCAGCGCTCTACCCACTGAGCCAAATCCCAGCCCTGGACTTCTTTTAGGAGCCATTTTTTAGCTTACCATACCCATTTAGACATAAGGTCATATGTGTACATTATTACATCGAAGAACAATTTTAGACTGTTCTAGAAAGTAAAAGTAAATTGCCTAAGCCTGTAACTTACAATCTTTCAACACTGTTGAACAGCATTCTCCCCCTCTGTTTATGCCCATGGCCTCCTAGGGTGCCTTAAATCCAATTGAGCAAGGAAAAATCAAACTTGGGACTTGTTTTACAATGATATGTACATAATATTCTGGTGCCCCTTGAAAGTGGACAGCTGGAGTACTACAGTACCACTCAGGCAACTGAAGAATACTGGTGAATGAATATATTTCCAGTGTTTGCAACTTCAAGTGGTACTTTGGGTTGTCTACTTTGGCTGGAGTGAGAGAAGGTCAAAAATAAGCAATGCTATTTAAGAACAGTTGCTAGCAGGCTGGATGGAGCAGGCTTGGTTAAGAAGTCTGAAGAAGTATGTGAATTTGTGTCTCAAAAGAGACGCACAATGTGAAAGATATTTTTGTTCTTTGTGAATACCCCCCAGTGGGTTTTCACTGCAGAAGAGACTCTTAATACAGGTGGATAAAACAATGTGTCCTTTGGATGTGACCAGTCACATAGCACTTCAATAGGCCCCTGAACAAAGCAGCTGGTGACAAAGTTGGAGGCTATCTATTACTTAACTGTATGGCTTTACCCTTACTAATGTTTCTTCATGCCTAATCTGCCAACAGAATAGAACAACCCTGAGACCCAGCTATGCCGCTGTTCCCTGGAGGAGACTGATTAGCAATCTGATGGATGGCTGATTCTGTTAGACCTTTTCCGTTATGGAAGGTGCAGAGAACCATCAGTGGAATAAACTCATTCTGAATATGGATTTGCCTAATCTATTCAGAATGTCTGTGACACCACACCTCCAAGGAGTCACAGAAAACATTATTCACTACTGGCATTTCTCATTGCATTGCTTTTGACCAGTGTTCTCATTTTACTGCAAAGGAAGTGAAACAGTGAGCCCACTGGATCATCTTTATTGAATTAGCTGATGTTATTCATCATCACCTAAAAGAGACTGGCATAACTGAATGGAGGAATGGCTAACGGAAGACTCTATTATAGTACTAGATGGAGGCAACACCCTAAAAAGATGGAGTTATGTCTTAAAGCATATATAAATTTTGAATCAGAGATTGTTTATGGTGCTGTCTCCTCCATAGCCATAATGTGTGAGTTTCAGAATGAAGGGCTGAAAACAGCAATGTTCTCCCTCAATATTGTGGCTAGTAATTCACTGGCAGAATAATTGCTTTCCAATATGACAACTTAAGAGTTCTGCTGGTTTGGATGTTTTAGACCCCAAGATAGCAATGATTCCACCTGGAGGCATAAAAAATGTTCTGTTGAAATAGAAGATGAGATCATCGCTTGGGTATTTTGAAAGAAAGAGAGACAACTGGCTGGAATAATTGATTCTGACTATCAAAGAGAAATTTAATTGATATTATGCAATAGGGACAAGGAGGACTATACCTGGAAAACTACAAAAGCATACAAATAAGGCAGAACTTTGAAGAATCACATCCTTCATGAATGTATGCTTACATCACTCTATAAACTAAAGATTGGCAACAGGGGAGTACTTTGGCTGAGGACAAGTGAAATAGGTGGCAAAGTAAAATATCCATAGGTACCAACTATGTCCTCATGTCCAGTTACAGAAGTGAGGATTATAGAAGCCTTGCATATTTTCTTTATTTTTTATTTATTTATTTATTTATTTTTGCGGCACTGGGGGTTGAACCTAGGGTCTTGTGCTTGCATGCTTTGCAAGTGCTGGACCACTGAGCTGTACCCCCAGCACCCCCCCCCCATTTTTTGTTTTTGTTTTTTGTTTTTTGCTTTTTGAGATAGGGTCTCACTAAATTACGCAGAGTGCCTCTGGTCTCAAACTTGCGATCATCCTGCATCTGCAGCCTCCCAAGCCGCTGGGATTACAGGTGTGTGCCACCACGCCCAGCTCATATTTTCTTTATTATCCACGTGTGCTTATTTATATATGCTACCCATTTCCTCCTCCTGTCTTCAAAATATGATTTTATATACAAGTATTTGGAGTTTACCTTTACAATTTAGTATTTAGGTAATAGAATATTCAGTGAAACTAACTGAATTTGAGAAATAATTAATATAGCCAGCAATGAAAACAATTATTGAGACCGTTCTCTTTTGTAAGTGAAACAATTTTTTTTGTTGTTGTATAGAATTAAAACATGAGTGGAATATACATTTGGAAGTTGTGTAGTAAAAAGGTAGACTGTGCTACTTATCAGTTTATGGTTCTCAGCTCCAAATATACCCATCATTGCTTGGCTTTTTAATACTGGAACTGGACCTTGTAAACATCTTTCCTTTGCTGAATGGCATGATGTTACACTTTGTTATGTGAAGAAGGGACTTTTCTTCCAGCTTTGTGCACTCTTTGTCCTTGCTTTTGTGAGTTGGAGCAGCCAGAAGAGTACAGGGTACCTAGTGGTCCTTAATCCCCAGTGAGTGTCAGAGGCACCTATGCAGGTAGCAGATCTCATGGATAGCTGGTTTCCCAGTCAGCCCCCAGGGGTTACAGCAAATGGTACCAAGCTATTTCCACAGACATCCCAGATGTCGGCTTTCCAGTGAATTTTTTCACTGCCGCAGTTGACAGAAATATAAAGACAAGAGAAGGATATAAAAGACATTCTGATTTGAAAGGAAGAAGTAAAATTGTCTTTATACCCAAAGTACATCATCATCTATGTTGAAAAGTCTTAAGTAATCTCCAAAAAAGTATCCTAGAACTGATAAAATAAGTTGAGAAAGATTGCAGAAGAGGTCAATATGCAGCTTTATTTATATATGATGGTAGAAATTGGAATTTAAGAACAAAACCACATTAAATACATTAATTTAGAATAATTATGACCAAAAAATGCAGAGGAACAGTCCTCCTTGGGTTTTTTGAACTCCTGTACTTTATGATGAGTGCACCAAGATGACAAAGGTTTAAATATTCTTTTATTTGCATCAGTCTATCCAGAGGATTATACAGCTATAACCTTGAAAGATGAGGTAATGTCTCCTTACTTGCCTGTGATAAAGCTTATTTACTTTTTACAAAAATGATGGGTACTCAAAGCTGTGTGTTCTTCAATTGTGATGTGAACCTTTGCATGTACAACATCCATAGGGGTCTATTGCATCACACCTATGGGATGTAGAGGCAAAGAAAACTGGTACAAATATGCTAATGCTTATGCTGCTTGCTGTGTTAATAATAATAAAGTCTTTTGTCTCTGACCCTGCAGTCTCATGTCTTCTGCTGCCATCCATGAAGTTATAATAGGCTAACTTAGTTTTTAAATAAAATAAGATCAAAATCATGACACAATAGATAACTGTACACTGAAAATTGCAGAGTATTGTTGAGAGATACAAAAAAAAAGACTATTAGTCAGCTCATTGCTATGGAAGAGAAACCAAGGCAACTTCTGAGGGAAGAGATGATTTATTTGGGGACTCACAGAGGATCAGTCCATAATGGCATCAGGACAAGTGGCAGGATCTGAGTCAGATGACCTTATGGCATAATGATCAGGAGGCAGCTTACCAGAACCATGGGTCTGGGATAAAACTCCCAAGCCCAACCTTCAGTGAGTCACTCCCACAAAGCTAGAATCCCATCTCCCAATGTTCCATGGCCTCCATAAATAGCACCATCATCTGCGGACCAGAAATTTAAACACATGACCTTTGGGGGACATTCAGATCTAAACCATAACTGTTCACTCTTGGCCTCCAAAGGTCATGTCCATTTTATAATGCAAAATACATTCAGTCCACCTTCAAGAGCCCCCAAAGTCTTAATGGTCTCAATCATGTTCAGAAGTCCAAGTTGAAAGTTATTCACTGAGACTCAAGGAAAAATTAGCTGTGAGCCTCTGCAAAACAAATAACCGGTTACATACTTCAAACATATAGAGGCACAAAGTAAGCACTTCTATTCCAAAATGGAGGAAAGGGGGGGCACAAAAGAAAGAAAGATTGGTCTGTATCAACACCAATAACCTATTGGACAAACACTGTTGGTTCAAATCTAGCATCTGAATCTGGCCAGATGCCAGAATCTGGCATCTGGATTCTGGCATTATCTGAGCTTATACTGGCTTTGGTGGCTGCACCTTCTCTGGCCTGGTTATTTGCCGCACACACAGCCCTTCTGGTCTCACTCCATTTGTTTCTAGCAGCTTACTGTGGCAAGTGCCTCACCTTGCTGGCATCTCTAACATCCTGTAATTTCCACTGCTGCTTAGGCTCCACCCTCAAATCTTTATCTATCAGCCCTTCATGGATGCTGCTACATCTTGCCTGACCTCACAGGCTATATTCTGGAACCTTGATGGCAGTTTCCATAACCCCTTAACTCTTACATTCTGTACGCCTATAAAACCAGCACCACATGGACAATACCAAGATTTTCTTTCAGGTGGAGAGGTGTCTTTTGAACCATAGTTGCAGTGGCAGCCTGTATATGCCCAGGCCAAGAAACTACTTCCCTGGATGGCCTGTATGCAGGAGTGAGTCCCAGAGACATTCACTTTTCAGAACACTTTTCCAATGCACTCTTCGTTTTAAACCCTCAAGTCCTAAATCGAGGGATCTGGCCCACTCCTCTGCCCTGAGGGATTTCTTTTATTGTTCTATTTAATGGCACTTATCTCTTCAACAATTATGACCTCCTGGGGGGCCCTGTTTGCAGTAACTTTAGAAAACCCTTTTTTCCCCACTTTACACATAAAAATCTTTCTTCTCTTCTGCCATTTTTTCTTTTTTCCCCCATAAATCTGACTGAACACAGCAAGCAGCAACTATGCCATGCCTTATATCTTGTTTCCCCTGTGATATTTTGTCCACCAATTTAATTACTTAATTACTTTTAAATTCAGCCTCACTCAAATCTTTAGGACAAGGGCCAAATGCAGATAGTCTCTTTGCTAGAATGTAACATACCACCTCTAGTCCACTTCTCAGTAGAGTCCTCATTTTCCTCTGAAACCCTGTGAGTCCCATCTGTAGTTCTGTCAGTGGCAGCATCTGGACTTCCTAATACCAAAACCATCCCTTAAGTTCTGCTTACAGCATTTTAGAGATTCTCTCACCTGCGTCTCTAACCTCTTACAAACTCTTTCCACAAACAAGTTCCAATGCTGTAAGAACCACATAGTCAGTTTTCTGCACAGCAACAGTTTCATTCTCCAGTCCCAGTTCTCTGTATTTTCCAGCTAATTGTTGCTGTGGCAAAGACACTGACTGAGGCAACTTGTGAGGGAAGAGATGATTTGTTGGGGGGTGGGTCACGAGGATAAGTTCATAATGGAAGTGGGGCCTGTGGAAGATGACCTCATGGCAGGGTGATCAGAAGGCAGAGCCTACTGGAAATGTGGGTCTGGAGTAAAAACCTCCAAAGGCCCTCAGCCAGGAACTACTTTCACAAAGTTAGAATTCCACTTCCCAAAGTTCCATGGCCCCCACAAATAGCACCACCAGCTGTGGACCAAACATTCATACACATGACTGTTGGAAGACACTCAGATCCAAAGCAGAGATAGAATCATGAGCTGGAAGACTGAATATAAAGCAAAGACACTCAGATCCAAAACAGAGATAGAATCATGAGCTGGAAGACTGAATATAATTATGATAGCTATAGAATATTATTAAGATAAGGATAGCATACCACATTGACACTTTGACATTTTATTAAAGATCATTTTTATTTATTTTTTTTACCAAGAGATGTTAGGACATGAAACTATAATGCTGATGGGAATATGCAATGGCATAACCACTATGGAAAAGATATTAGAAATTTCTTAGAAAGTTAAATAGTTACACATATAGCTACCATATTACACTCTGATACTTACCAAAGAAATCTGAGAGCATACATATAAACACGGTTTTGTACATACACAGATGACCATACAAGCTGTATTTGTAATAGACTCAAGCTGGAAATAACTCAAATATCCATCAAATGAATGGATGAATAAATGTGGTAGGTCCTTATAATTGAATACTATTTAGCAATAAAAATCTTGTGCTATAAATTCCTATAAAACATAGATCATTCTCAACATAGTTATACTGATTGAAGAAGCCAGATATAAAGGAATATGTGCTATATGATTCCATTCTTATTTAAAATTTACAGGATTTTTCATTTCTGCTTCAATATATAATGACTTGGAAGTTGCACTCCCATTCCTATTAGAACAAATATATAGGAAGATGGAAAATGAACAACCTTGCATACGTCTATCGTAGAAGTGAGGTCACAGGACAAGCCACCACTTGGTAATCTAAGGAGAGACTAATATAGAAGATTATTGTTGGATCAGCTTGCTGGAAGCAGAAGCTTCTGAACTACTAACAGGGGGGAACACTTCCATGGAAATTTTGGCAAATTGCAAGAGGTTGCACGTGGACTGATAGAAACTCCTGGGGTTCAGTCTTAGGATACCCTTCCACTTTTAGTGCCTGGACCCCTAAGGTCCTTTTGGTGACAAGCTGAGAAAAATCTCATGCTTCCAACAAAAGGAGAAGAAAAGAAATCACTTAAAAAATAACAACCAGCGTAAATTAACCATTTTGAAATAAGCCCAGAATATTCTCCATAATGAAGGTCTTCTCTCCAGTGGAAACTACCATTCCAGAATCTTGTATCTGGCCTGAGAAGAGGGAAATTCTACAACTTGAGCTTCCTCTAGCCTTTTTGTCTCACATAAAGGGAAAAAATGCTAAGAAATACTTCTAAAGGGCACATCCCTGTGGAGTTAAACCCAGTAAGACACTGAAAATTAATATGACAGAACAATTCCCTTCCTGAATAATTTATGAAAGTAACAACAGTACTCGAGTATAACTGTGGGTAACAATTGAGAGTGATTTAAATCAAAGACTTTTCTTTTTTTGCAGTAGTAAGTGGTTGAACCCAGGACCTTATGCATGCTAGGCAAGTGCTCTACCATTAAACTACACCACTGCCCCTATTTATTTATTTATTTATTTATTTATTTATTTATTTATTGCAATACTGGGGGTTGAACCCAGGGCCTCGTGCTTGCATGCTTTGCAAGTGCTGGATCACTGATTTGCACCCCCCGCCTCTTTTTTGTTTTCTTTTTTTTTTTTTTTTTTTTTTTTTTTTTTTTTTTTTTTTTTTTTTTTTTTTTTTTTTTTTTTTTTTTTTTTTTTTTTTTTTTTTTTTTACTTTTTGAGACAGTGTCTTGCTAAGTTACCCAGACTGCCTCTGGTCTCAAACTTGTGATCCTCCTACCTCTGCCTCCTGACCCCCTGGGGTTACAGGCATGTGCCACCATGCCTGGCTCTATTTTTTATTTTGAGACAGAGGCTCACTTAGTTGTACAGGCTACCTCAGGTCTTGAACTTGTGATCCGCTTGCCTCAGACCCTGAAGTAAGTGGGATTACAAATGTACACCATGGTGTCTGGCTAGACTAAAGAAGGAGTTTTTAGGGAAACCCAAAGACAACAGTGGAGGGGAAAAAAACATATGAAAAAGGACTCTGAAGTCTCTGGTTTTCTCAATTATGAAAATATTAAACACAGTGTATCTCCTGCCCAGATTGATATGAAACCTCACAATATAAACCCACATACCTGAGATTTGATTACACACTACATCAAGTCTTAAACAAAAAAATTACAATGCATGTTAAAAGACAAGAATAAAACACAGTTTGAAGAGAAAAATCAAACTTAGAACCAGACTCAGAAATGACAAAGTTCTTGGTATTATCAGGTAATTTTAAATAACTATGCTTAACATATGTTAATGGCTTAATGGTAAAGTAGACATTATGCAAGAACAGAGATGGAAACTCTAAGAAAGAATAGAAAGAAAATGATTATGAACACTGTAACAGAAATCTATATTGCTTTTGAGGGACTCCATCAGTAGGTTGGACACAGTCATGGAAAGAATCACTGAACTTTAAGATAAGTAAATGTAAAATTCTCAAGCTGAAAAGCAATGAGAAAATGCAATGAGATTTTTAAAAAAGAACGGAGCATTTATAGGCTGTGGGATAATTCCAAGAGGTGTAAGATATGCATACTGGAATGTCAGAAGGAGAAAGAGAATAATTATTTAAATAATGGCCTAGAATTTTCCAAGTTTCAACACAGACAGCAGACCACAGGAATAGATAGCCCAAAGAACACCAAACAGGATAAATACAGGAAAAACAAACAAACAAACAACAATAAAAAAAATAAATAAATAAACAAAAACCGAGTACCAGAACAGAGATGTGTGCAAGGTGCTCTGTCTTGGTTCTGCCATCTGAAGTGTTCTTTGAGGGAAAGCTTTCTGTACTCTGGCCTTTTGTTTCCCCCTTCCTCTTTTGTCTGTCTCCATGATTTACTCCAATAGAACATTCTCCCAAATGTCAAAGACTCAAATTTTATGAGTCTTTGTTTTTTTATGACATATCAACATTTATGAGAATGTTGATTAGTGGTTCTTTTTTTTTCTTAGTAGGTATTCAGTAGGTGAATAAGTGCAAAGTTGCTAAGTGAGTTTGATTGGATTCAGGTGCTGGGGATACTGAGTGGTGCTCAGTGAGTGACCCAGCCAATGTCTCTGAAGTCTGTTCTCTCTCAGACTCTACAGAAGTGAGCACTGTAGTGAATTCTTACCATAATTAATGCACTTAAGTACACCATAGTGTTCTTTATGAAATAGAACCACACAGCTAGGTACCCAACCCTTTTGAAAAGTGAAAGCCATTTTTGCAATATAACTTCTTTTGTGTGAGGTACTTGGGTAGCTCTTAGTTTGAGAGCTGCCTAAGTTAATGAAGTGAATCTTGCTACAGTTGAACTCAACTGTAAAAATCCCAACAATTGAGCATTGTTGTTAGGTGACATCGAGTCGGTATCCAACTCATAGCAACCCTATGTACAACAGGTGAAACACTGTCAGTGCTTCTCTGCTATTCATAGGGTTTTCAATTGCTGATTGATTTTTGGGATCCGGTTCCGGGATCCTTCTCCCAAGCCTACAGTATCTGGTGTTCCCAGACGGTCTCCCATCCAAGTACTAACCAGGCCCGGCCCTGCTTAGCTTCTGAGATCTGACAGGATCAGATGCCACAGTGCTATGGCTGTAGGTGTAACAACTGAGCATAGCATACTGTAACTATGAACTATGTTGTTAGGTGCCATTGAGTTGGGTCTGACTCATAGTGACTGTACAACAGAACAAAACACTACCTGACACTGTACCATGCCTGGCACTATGTCAGTGCTCCTCTGCTGTTCATAGGGTTCTCAATGGCTGATTGTTTCAGGAGTAGGCTGCCAGGTCCTTCTCCCAAGCCTACAGCACCCTAGTATTCCTAAGCAGCCTCCCATCTAAGTACTAACAAGGTCTCACTCTGCTTACCTTTTGAGATCTGATGGGATTGGATGCCAGGGTGGTATGGCTGCAGGCACAGAATACTATGTTGTTATTAGGTGCCGTAGGGTTGGTGTCTGACTCATAGCGACCTATGTACAACAGGTGAAACACTATTGTCAGTGCTTCTCTGCTGTGCATAGGGTTTTCAATGGTTGATTGTTTGGGGGGAGTAGGCTGCTGGATCCTTCTGCCAAGCCTACAGCACCTGGTATTTCCAGGGAGTCCCCCATCCAACTACTAACCAGGTCCGACTTTGCTTAGCTTCCCCAGCCAGATCTGAGGAGATGGAAGGCCACATTGGTAGGGCAGCAGGGACTGCATACTATAGAATGCAAATTTTACCTCTGGCCAGCAGATGGCAGTATTCGAATCAATTCTATTTAACTGCAATAGAGTTAATAGTTAAGTTTTTACAAAGCAACTAATTGTGCCAGGTGTTAGGATAGAACAGTAAACAAAAATGGAGCCACTTATTACCCTTATAGAGTTCATTTATTGTTCTTTTACCATGTGTAAAAATAAGAGATCTGTGAAAAATACCTCAAAACGCCTATGATGTGGCCATGTGGTCATGCTGGTTAAGTGGGGAAGGTAGTGAGAAGGAGTATTTCACACAAGAACAGTGAACTATGATATGAGACCAAGATTAAAAGGGTCACTAGAGTTGAAAAGACTTGATTTGTAGGAAGAACAATTCAGTTTCAATAATGTTCATAGGGAAGCAATTGATTTTTAGGGTCATCAGTCAGTTTACGGACTGGGATTTATCTCAGTTGGTAGAGCGCTGCGCTGCAGTCTCTGAGGTACCGAGTTCAATTCCCAGCACCACAAAAATGGGAGAAGGGTCTGGCAATCCACTCCCAAGGCAATCCCGAAACAGTCAGCCATTGAAAACCCTATGAGGGTCACTATGATTTGGATACCGACTCGACGGCACCTAACAACAACAACAACAAGTCAGTTTACTATCTACATTTAGAACTATGGACCATGATCTCTGTGGAATTTGCCTCTAACTCATAGGAGAGATGTGTTTAGAACTCAAAATTTAGGGAAATTTAGAAAAGTAACATGATGCAGATACTGTATATTACCCTATCTAAAACCCTCAATGGAAACTGGGGAGTCCTTTACTCAAACATCATCATACTTATGCAGTTAAATACACAGGAATCTACTGTAAAGCTTATAGATAGCCTCAAATCCAGAAGATCTGCCCTTTTAAAAACTTTTGGTTTTCAGATACTATTAGGTACTGACTTATGGATATCGTGGACCTATAACATATTGTCCCATCAACAAAAAATCTACCCTTAAAAAATATGCCCCATTTTTCTTTAATAAACCATCCTAGTTTTCTGGGACAAAGATTTCCAGTCTATAGAAGACACAGAGCTTGATTTCTATATTTGTTTACAAATTTGTTTAGCATTAGGTGTGGAACACATTTTGCTTTTTAAACTAAAGTGGATCTGATTTGATTCTAATAATATTTAAATAGTTTTGTTAAATACTTTTGAGGTAATTAGGAATATTGCAATATAAGGTTAAAAATTTTGACCTTGAAAAATAGCATTTTGCTCATTATCACACACAAATAAAATATGACTAGATTTCTACTGTTTAACTTTATCTACTGGTGTATATACAGAACCAACTCACTTGACATATATCATCTTAGTGTGATAATCCCCAATAATTCCCTGGAACATTGTTCCCATTTTCCATATAAACAAACTGAGAGTCGGAGAGTTGTGCCATTTGCCCTAGGTCACTCGTCTATGAAAAGAAACTTCCCTCTCTTCTTAATTAAGTGAAATTCTCTTTCTACGTGACTGGTAAGAAGGAAGAAGACTTTTGTGGAGAAGGCAGCTCTTGCCTGAAGTCTCTGTTCTTGTCTAGAGGCTCATCTTATGCTGGATACATATCCCCAGTCCCCACTCATTGCCTCCTCTTTTAGACCTGAGGACACAGAAAGAAGAGACTGAAAGTAAAAGTATAATATTTAGGAAGTAAACACAGAAGCATAATCCATCAATTCTTGTGAATTGTGGCATAACACAACACAAATCCACTACCCTATAGTTCCAGAGTGCAAAAATCCCCCAGGGGTCTCATTGAGCTCAAATTAAGTTGTCGATAGGACTCCATTTCCCGCTGGAGGCTCTCAGGGAGAATCTGTTTTCCTTCTTCTTTCAGCTTCTAGGGCTGTCCACATGGCTTGGCTTCTGGCATCCTTTCTCCATCTTTAAAATAACCATTTCTAACACTTTTCCTATGATCACATTCTTCTCTCTGATCATCTGCCAGAAAATGTTCCTTGTTTTTCATGTAAGGATTCATGTGATTAGATTGGAGCCACCTGTATCATCCAGGATACTGCCACATTGTGTAACACTCACAGATCATGTCATTAGGTTTAGGAATATTGCATGAGCATCTTTAGGAGGCTATTACTATGCTTATCACAGCATGCAGATTAGGAAGGTAGTAGTGTTAAATTATTACATTATTGCAGTGGGTCCTTATAATTTTATGTTGCCTTGGCATACACTTCTTAACATAAATTTAACTTTCTCATCACCAGAACAGATCTCAGTTCTTAACAAAGTTTCCAATTCAACACCACATCCAAATGGCTCTAGTTGTTGGCCAGAGGTAAGAACATAGAGCCTTAGAGGCATCTCTCCTGTTCCCTGGCTGGGCTCCTCACTGTGCCACCACTTCCTTAAAAAGAAACATATGCAAAGTGAAGGTCACTTCTGAGACAGTGAGACCTCCCAGAACCTTTGCCTGCATGCTTTAAATCCACCAGTTAAAGATCCCTGCAGTATATCATTTTGGATAAGGCCCCAGATCCAACAAAGGAGTTGGCCACAGGTATGTCTCACAGCCTATGTGTGCTCGCTGACCTCCATGTGTGGCCTTCAGACATGTCACACAACTCTCAGATCTGTAAGTTCTGAAAAAAATTCTTCCGTGTTCACACTGTGGTATAGTGGTTGTGCCATTTCTGTAATCTCCCCCCTGACAATGAGGCAGTCCAGGAAGGGTTGGGGATGGGACTCAGGCAGGTGGATCCCTGCCCTTGTCTTCTGTGATGACCTCTAGTGGCTGCTAGAAACAGGAGCAGCCAGCTTGATTCAACACAACTATCCAGAACACTTTAATAGGCCTCATTTCAATCAAATCCTTAAAAATTGTAGGAAAGACCAGAACAGAGAATTTGTAATAGTATCAATCTATAGGATGCTTAAAGAACAGAATGTTTTATCTTAGAAAAAAATGAAGACCATATTTGGGGTTGGAGTGGAGACTGGATTTGAGGAGGCATGAGACAATTACAGAATATCAGGAAGTTCTGCTTCATAACAGAGTTTTTGAACTTGTGCTGCGTAATCTCAGGGGACATATTAGGGCCCATATTTGCAAACTCTTAGCATCTAGATTTTGATAGAAAGTAAGGCAGAGTTGTGTTCTTAGATGGCACAGCCGGGTGGTACAGGGAGTCACATAGAAACGATTTGAGCATTAGGTGAAGGATCTGTTCATATGAGGTTTCCATTCAATTTAACCCTCAAACTTAATCATTCTGTGGCTTAGAAGTCCATTCACGGCCCTTGAACACCTCCATTTACATATAGGAAGAACCAACCAGGCCCTTTGATCATTACTAAGGATCTTTATTGCCCTCACAAAATCCCTCCTTAGAATTTATCTCATGCCAAAGAAAAGAAGAAGTGAAGGAATCTAGTAGAGCTCATTGCTCCTTATCAGATGAAGAAGCCAAAGATATTGTTGTAATACAATAAAACAATAGCCAAATAGACAGTTTCAGATTATAAGTAGCACATAAATACTTTTAGAAAACACTCTGGCATATCCAGACATGAAAAGAAAACAAACACTGAGAAAGGCTTAAAGAAAATGTAGGTTTGTTTCCATGGAGTGGTCCATTGAGGTATGGAGAATGACGCATATTTTGAGGAGGTCAGATACTTAAAATGTAGAAAACAAGAGAGTAGACCAGGTGCTTTCTTGTTAACCCAGAAAATAATGTATTTTGAGATTTTTTTTCATCAGTTCATTTTAGAGATGATTATTTGGAATAACTTGCATGAGGCCCGTGAACTACCATAGAACATGTTTTAATGTCCCAAGTAGATGCTGTGACAAGAGTACTTTTTTGTTTGTTCAAGAATTACATTGTTGTTGTTGTTAGGTGCCATTGAGTTGGTATCAGACTCATAGCAACCCTCATAGGGTTTTCAATGGCTGACTGTTTTGGGATTGCCTTGGGAGAGGATTGCCAAGCCCTTCTCCCATTTTTACTGTGCTGGGAATTGAACTCGGGACCTCAAAGACTGCAGCTCAGTGCTTTACCAACTGAGCTAAATCCCAGCCCAAGAATTACATTACTATGAATATTTTTGATTTTTCAAGTATACATCTGAAAGTCTAAGTTATAAACCTGAACCAAAAAATTATTTTATACCCTGAAAATATCTACAAATAACTAAGAGGTTAATTATAACTTCAATTGTATTCAAGAGAAGGCTTTGTAGTTCTTTATAACTGTGATTTAGAGATCTTCAAAGAGAATCTCAAATGTCTTTGGGGTTGTCATGGTCATTATAGACTTCAAGGATCCTGTTGAAGCACTGAAGATTTTGAGGCCAATACTGTTAATGACTTCATAGTCCTTCTCTCTTCTTTCCACTTCTATGGATTACCCAGTAGCAATAATGGTAATCCCAGCCAGCTTCTAATACACCTCTTTATAGTCAGGAGAAGGTCAGCTATTTTTTGATCCCCTGGGGAGAAAGTCAGTGCCTCAATCAGTATCTTAAAATAGCCAACCATTCTCAGCTGCTGGCCTGGAGCCCCTCCAGGGGAGAGCAAAGGGAATACAAACCCACTGGCTGGGCGTAAGCAAGAGGCCACCAAAAAATAAGCTAGTGCAGACTTCTCAAGAAGATCTTGCTTACTCAAAAATCTTATTTTTTTTTTTTAGAGAAGCTGTTGGCCATTTTATAATTTTTTATTTTGTTTAAAAGGAAACCAGTGGATTGAAAATGAGACTAAATATTGCCATCTTCTTTGGGGCTCTTTTTGGTGCTTTGGGGGTTTTACTGTTTTTGGTGGCTTTTGGATCAGATTATTGGCTTCTTGCGACAGAAGTGGGCAGGTGTTCAGGTGAACAGAATGTGCGTTTCCTCTTCAAAATATCAATGTACTGGGTAGTGGTGAGGATGACCTTATACATCCTTTTGAAGTCATATAATAGCAGTGGGATGTCTATTTTTTCATAGAAATCTGTAGGAAGATACAGATCATCGCGGTTGGGGATAAAAGGCATTTCCTTAAAACTTTCCTAAGTGCAGCAATTTTGATTATATTCCTTGAGTTGACAGCAAGTTTTTTCATTTGTCTTTTGTGCAGATAGAGAACATCACTTTCCACCATGAAGGATTCTTCTGGAGATGTTGGTTTAGTGGAATCGTGGAAGAGAATGACTCCAACATCTGGAAGTTCTGGTACAGTAAGTGCACCTTAGCTTTATTTTGCCATTGTCTCTGAGACAAAAATGAACAGCTTCTTATTTAGTACATATCACTCATAAGAGGATTAGGTTGTTAGTAGTAAAATCTCAATATGATATCTTTAAAAGGGTCACAAAGAGATTCTCTTTCAGTAGAAATGTCTGTAAGAATAATTATCTTTTACCATAAAATAGAAGTCTGAATATTTATGTCCAAGTTGAAGTATCTGCTGTTTTCCTGTTTGTATTTAAAATACACTATCTCTAACAAACAAAGCAGATACTATCTGTCGTATTTT
>VMDO01021040.1:0-10698 GCA_007922755.1 Pedetes capensis
TCTGTAGTGGTCTTTGTTTCTATCTTGTTAGAACAATTACATGCGATTTCTAGTCCATTTATATTGACCTCGTTCTTATCTTCCCTCCCCCCCTTTTAATGTGATCTGACCTTTGAGTAGGATTTTTCCTTCTTGTAATTTTGAGTCAGCTCTCTCATATGAGTGAGAACATGTTCTCACTCTTTTCTTTATCCTTTATTTTTGTCATTGTTAGATGCTGTTGAGTCAGGCCTAATTCACAGTGACCCTATGTAAAACAGAACGAAACATTCCCCAACATTGTGCCAGGCACACGATCTTATTTATGTTTAAGCCCATTGTTGCAGTCACTATGTTAATCCATCTAGCTGAGGGTCTTCTTTTTTTTCGATGGCCTGCCACTCTCTCAAACATGATGTCCTTCCCTAGGGATTGGTCCCTCCTGACAACATTTCCAAAATACATCAGACACAATCTAACCATCCTTGCTTTCATGGAGCACTCTGGTTGCACTTCTTCTAGGACAGATAAGTTGGTTCATTTAGTAGTCCATGGTATATTCAATATTCATCTCCACTACCATAATTCAAAAGCATTAATTCTTCTCCTGTCTCCCTTATTCAGTGTCCAGCTTTCACAACCATGTGATGTGACTGAAAATACCATGGCATGAGTCAAGTGCACGTTCATCTTTAATGTGATCCATAGGCTGGTATAATACTAGTATCACTGCTTGGAACCTCCTTGGTTTTAAATTAAAAGCAGACTTGAGCTCAGGAACCCTATATCAATCCCCTTATAATATGGCCATGCAGATGATTCCTAACATGCATACCTACAGGTCTTTTTAGATATGCATCAAAGTAAGAATATAAAATTTAAATATTCTCATAAGAACTCATATTCTTCCAGGACCATTTCTGAAAGCCCCAGTAGGGCAAACACTGGGATGCAGC
This sequence comes from Pedetes capensis, assembly GCA_007922755.1. Classification (NCBI taxonomy): domain Eukaryota; kingdom Metazoa; phylum Chordata; class Mammalia; order Rodentia; family Pedetidae; genus Pedetes; species Pedetes capensis. Next base: position 936 of record VMDO01021040.1, read on the forward strand.
ATTTGTTTCCAGGAGCATTTCAGATACTAAACTAGGGATCTGATTACACAGAGAAAGAGTGAGCTTGATCTAACATAAAAATGAGAAGACTTGCCTGGGGAATGGGAAGAATCTGAACATTAGGTACTTTTGCAAGGTGGGAAGGCCTGTTGACCCCAGAAATTTACTTGGTGAGTGGAGCAATTAGCCTGGTCCAAATCAAAAAGGTCATCCAACCCAGTGTGTTACAAACTCTAAAAACAAACATACAAATGTAGACATTTGAAAAGGCTGCAAAATAGATCTGTAAGAAAAAAGTGATCTTTATCCTCATTCATATATTCAAGTCTAATTCATTCTTTTCATCCTCAAACTAAGTAACATGAGTTCATTTCACTTTTTTCTTCTGTAAGAAGAAGGGAAAATGACCTTCACTTGTAGCTAGATTATGGATGAGAAAATACTGTCTGACAATTAGAACATTAAACAATGGAAGAAGGTTAAGAGTCCTTTTGCCTAACAGTAGAAAGCAGCCAGTATAGTGGTAATGTCTGCCTATGGCCCTCACTAAGGATTGAGGTAACCTGGAAATGAACTATGGGTGCCTTTGGGGACTTGAATCAGTAGGCAGACTTTAGGAAACATCCCAATCTTTTCCCCAAATCCATTTTAACTGGACAACAATTTAAATTGCAGGTGCGTTCCATTAGGAAATGACTGTACCTCTTAGAAGAAAGAATACAGTCCTACTGTTTTGTCTACTCTCAAAAGCAACCATGGTAAGTTTATATGTTTACCTAATTGAATGTATCACCTGGGATTAATCTTATCAGATTATATCTGCAAAACACACAATCTGACATTTTTTCTGTTTGAGAATTTTTTTCCAACAAAGTCAATTAATTGTTGTGCCTTATACCAAAGATCACCTTCTTTTCTGAACCAGAATTGCAACACATGGTTTGGGAAGAACACACTTGGGGATAGAGATTTAGATATTTCTGTTTATTCATTCAACAAATATTTACTCACCTAGTATGTGCCAGGCACTATTCTAGCTACATGGAAAACAGTAGTGAAGCAAATATACAAAGATCCCTGCCTTCATGGAACTTTCATTTATTTAAAGAAAAGAGAGGTGATAAACTGTGGGAATATTCTTTGTATTATTTTTTGTTAGCATGTAATAATTACCTGTATTTATAGGGGTACAATATGATATTTCAACACATCCACACAGTTTGTACTGATCAAATATGGGTAATTAAAATTTCCAGCTCCTTATCAACTCTTTATGTTTAGAGACTTCAAATTCCTCTCTTCTAGATCTTCATAAAATATGTATGTAATATGTTACTATGAACTATAGGCCTGCAGCCATACCTCTCTGGCATCCAATCTCATCAAATCTCGAAAGCTAAGCAGGGTCAGGCCTAGTTAGTCCTTGAATGAGAGACCAACTGGGAATACTGGGTGCTGTAGGTTTGGAAGAAGCGCTCAGCAGCCCACTCCTGAAACCATCAGCCATCAAAAACCCTATGAATAGCAGAGAAGCACTGACATAGTGCCGGGCATGGCACAGTGTCAGGGAGGGTTTCCTTCTGTTGTACACAGGGTCACTATTGAGTTGGACCTGACTCAACAGCACCTAACAACGGCAACATGAATTATAGGGACTGTGGGAATGTTGACAGTGCCACCATCTGAAAGATCCTAGAAATGCATCCAGAGGAACTTATTGTCAAGCATTGTCCAGTGAGGTCCAACTAAGTCAGGTCTAACTCATAGTGACCCTCATAGGGTTTTCAATGACTGGTTGTTTGGAGATTGCTTCAGGAGTGGATTGCCAAGTCCTTCTCTTATTTTTGCAGTTCTGGGGATAGAACGTGGGTCCTCAGGGAATGCAGCATGGCATTCTACCAACTGAACTAAACCCCAGCCCCCAGAGGAACTTAGTGAAGGTGAATTTAATTGACAAATTAGGAAAGTTGTTACAAAAAGGATAAAGATGTCCCAGAGGAAATGATGCCAATAAAAATGTTCACATTGAAGGAAGGCTTTGCAATATTTCCCAGTTGCCATACTTTGGATCTAGAATGTGCCCCAAAAGGCTATCTATGTGTTAAAGGCTAGTCTCCAGATGACCCCACTGAGAGGTGGTGGAATCTTCAAGAAGTGAGGGCCCACTGGAAGGTACTTACGTTATCGGGATCAAGTCTTTGGAAGGGATTGTGCACCCTAGCCCCTTCCTCCTCTTCTCTTTTGCTTCCTGGCTATGAGGTGAGCAGTTTTACTTTACCACTTTCACTGTGATATGCTGCCTTGCCACAGGCCCAAACAACAGTGCCAATCGAACATGGACTGAAACTTCCAAAATTGTGGGCCAAAATAGGCCTTCATTCTTTATAATTTGATTATCTGAGGTATTTTGTTTTGATGATAGGAAGCTGACTAACATAGAAAGTAATGAACATGCAAAGGATAAAATGTTGAAAGTTGATCCAGATTTGAAAAGGAGCATAACAGTTTACTGGGGCATAGAAAACATGCCCATTGGGTATTGTAAGTTATAAGAAGAGAAGAAGGCAAATACTGTTCAAACTACCCTTGATAATATTTTTACAAAGGAATAAAACACTTTAATTCTCAATGTCTCTAATATTTTAAATTACAACATACTACAGATGTTCCTCAACTTACAACTTACTTAATGATACCATAAATTTAAAATATCTTAAGTCAAAAATGCATTTAATGCATCTAACCTACCAAACACCTGCAGCCATAGCCCTGTGGCATCCGATCACATCAGATCTTGGAAGCTAAGGAGGGTCAGGTCTGGTTAGTACTTGGATGGGAGACCACCTAGGAATACCAGTTGCTGTAGGCTTGGGAGACAGACCCGGCTACCCACTCCCAAAAACCATTCCGCCGTTGAAAACCCTATGAACAGCAGAGAAGCACTGACAATAATGTTTCGCCTGTTGTAGGCAGGGTCGCTATGAGTCAGACATGGACTGGAAGTGACCCTGACAACAACAACAACAACCTACCAAACATCCTGGCTCAGCAACACAGTATACTGTGAAGTGTTTTGATCATGTGGCTGACTGGGAGCTGTGGCTTGCTGCTGCTGCCTAGCATCAAGCGAGAGTATTCCACAATATATAGGAACCCTGGGAAATAATTGAATTTCAAAATTGAAGTACAGTTTTTACTGAATGCATATCACTACCAACCCATTGTGAAGTCAAAAAATCCTAAATTGACTCATCCTAAACAGTGATTGTCCGTAAGTAAATACTAGTTTTGTCATTTTGTTTGCATTTTCCTATATATCTACAATGAAATGGATAATAGGAGAGTTTTTAATGTTTTGACAAAATTTTTTAAATGTTACAGACCTATTGTGATATTTCCCACTAAGATTGCTTTGTAAGCCAGGCATGGGAGTGCATGCCTGTCATCCCAGTAATTAAGGAGGCAGAGGCAGGAGGATCACAGGTTTGAGGCCAGAGGCAGCCTGTGTAACCTGTCTCAATTTCAAGTGAGACCCTGTCTCAATTTCAAAAACAGAAAGGGTTGAAGGTGCAGCTCCATGGCAGAAAAAAAAAAGATTCCTTTGCACTATTTCAGCTGGCAGTCATTTCCTATATCCAGACCACCATGCCCAGTGAGGACTTCTTGTACTTAGTGATAATGACTAGATCTAGAGTTTGACCTCAGAAGTGAGTGGCTGCAGTGAAATGGAAGGGTCTTGTAGTTGAAGACTTTTGATATTTCTTTTCAACCGAAAACTTTCAAATTCTCAAATGGTCATAACAGATTTTTTTATCAGTCATATTTTAATATAACCAATCCAGAAACCTGATGCTTAAGTGGCATGAGGAGAGGTTCCTAGAAAATCTGATAGTCACAACCCTTTGCTCCCTTCAAGTAAAGCACTTCTCCTGTTGAATCCTTAAAAATATGTGTACTTGGAAAGACTGATACAGCAAGTAAAGGAACTAGAAAACTGCAGGGAGAAAGGAACACTGAGGTTGACGTAGGGAGGGTTGCAAAAAAGGGATCTCTTTAAGAAAGAGGAATGAAAATTGGCAATATGTAGCAGGAGCCTTAAAAATATGTATTCTTATTGACCCAGTTACTCTACCTCTGAAAGTCTATCTGAAGAGAAGTAGACTAAAAATTATGTACAGAATTGTTCATTGTGGGCCTAGAGATATAGCTCAGTGGTACAGCCCTTGCCTAGCATGCCCTGTGTTTCATCCCTAGCGCTGCAAAAAAAAATTGTTTCTCATGATATCATTTAAAACAGTTATATATTACAGCTAACATATGGGGGACTATTTAAATAAATGCCCTATGTGTAAATGATACAACGTTATTTATCCCTTAATATTATTTTATAAAGATTGGGAATTATCTTTGAGTTATCATGAAAATATCATAGGAAATGTGTTGTGAAATAATATGAATTGAGAAAATAAGAATACGAAACTACATGTATTATGTGATCTCATTAAAAGTATATAGAAAAAGACTAGAAAATAATTGCCAAAATATTCTCCTGGTTATATCTGAGCATAGGAATTGCAGGAGATGGAAATGTACAAAAGAAAGAGATACAAACTGTTTTTTAAAATATAGTAATGATCTACTAGGGCTGAGGTTTAGTTCAGCTGGTAGAGTGCTGCTGTGCCCACTCTTGAGTCCCTGGGTTTGAATCCCAGCACCACAAAAACAGAAGAAGGATCTGGCAGGCTACTCCCGAAACCATTTTACAGCAATCAGCCATTGAAAACTCTATGAGTAGCAGAGAAGCACTAATATAGTCCTGAGCATGTCAAAGTGTCAAGGAGTGTTTCATTCTGTTGTACATAGAGTTGCTATGAGTCAGACTCAACTTGACAGCACCTAACTACAACAATATACTGTTTTAAAGTAAAAGTTTACATTTCATTCATTCTCTACATTTCCAGTTTTTAAGAATAATCACAGTTAACTGATGAATATCCATCTAATCCTTCTTCATGCAAACACATGCACATATGTGTATGCTTACATACACATGTATATGTGTACATGTATATGTATGTATATACACACATAGGTTTGAAACAGAAATGGGATTATATAATGAATCCTGTTGTTCTGTTTGCTTAACAATATATCAGTGTATCACAGACATTTTTGTATGTTGGTAATATAAATCTACTCTTTTTAATGGCAGCCTTAGTGTTCCAGATTATGTACTATATCTTATTTAGCCATTCCCTATTAATGAATACTCAGTTTAGTCCCAACTTCTCACCATTACAAATAATGCCTCACAGTATGAATGTCCAAGAAACACATGAAAAAATGCTCAATATCCCTAGCCATTAGGAAAAGGCAAGTCAAAACAACACCAAGATTCTATCTCACTCCAGTAAGAATGGCCAGAATTAGCAAAATAAATAATAATAAATGCTGGCAAGCACATGGAGAAAAAAGAACACTTTTACACTGCAGGTGGGACTGTAAATTACTTCAGCCACTTTGGAAATCAACATGGAGGTACCTTAGAAAACTAAGAAGAGAACTGCCATATGACCCAGCTATTCCACTCCTGGGAATATATCCAAAGGAAGATAAATCATCATACCACAGGGACATCTCCATATTTAATGCAGCACTCTTCACACTTGCAAGGATATGGGATCAACCAAGATGTCCATCAACAGAGGAATGGATTGAAAAACTGTGGTATATATACACAATGGAATATTAGTCAGCAATTAAGAAGAATGAAATAATGCCCTTTGCAGCAAAATGGATGGAACTGGAGAACATCATCTTAAGTGACCTAATTGAGTCCCAAAAAGAGAAATACCATATGTTATCACTCATATGTGGGAGCTAAATCTAACCTAAAGCTAGACTAAATAATAAATAAATAAATAGATTATACATATGAAAACATATAAAAATGAACATTCATATCTATCTAAAAAGGTAAAATATAAGCAAAGTTGAAATAAGGGGGGATCAGTGCGTCAGAGTGGAGGCTAGGGAATGGGGAAGGGAAAATGGAAATAAAGTAGAGGGAAAATGGGGAGAGGAAAATCTCAAAGTATATGATGCAACTATATCAATGCATGGGAAATATGGCTATGTAAAACATGTGAGTTGATGAATGTGTAAACAAAAGGAATATAACAGTTGCATAATGGAGACAGCAAATGTCTTACTACTCTGTACCCCACCAGCATTTAAAAATAGTAATAATGAAACACATATTAAAAAATAATGCTTCAATGATTCTGATCTTATACATATATTTTACACATGGGAATATTTTTATAGGAAGTAAAATTGTTGGGTTAAAGAACATATGCATTTATTTACCATATCAACAGATAACTTCTAATTTTCCCTCCAAATATATTGTATCCGCTTAATATATAATGGTGCTGTTTTCCCTACAGCTTCATTCATTCTACTAGTACTATTATTATTGTTATTTATTTATTTATTTATTTGTGGTACTGCGGGTTGAACCCAGGGCCTCGCACTTGCATGCTTCGCAAGTGCTGAACCACTGATCTGAACCCTCAGCCCATTTTTTGTTTTTTTAAGACAGGGCCTTGCTAAATTAAACAGTCTGCCTCTGGTCTTGAACTTGAGATCCTCCTGCCTCTGCCTCCCAAGTCCCTGGGATTACAGGCATGCACCACTGTGCCCGGCCACTCTAATATTATTAATTTAAAATCTTTCCTACCTGTTAGGCAATATAGTATCTAATTACAGTTATACTTTGCATTTCTCTCTTCACTGTTGAGACTATCTTTTCATATGTATACTGATATTTGCATTTCCTCTTCTGTGATCTACTTGCTCAAGGCTTTCTTTCCTTCCTTCCTTCTTTCCTTTCCCTTCTTTTCTTTTCTTTCTTTTCTTTCTGTCCTCTCCCTCCCCATTCCTCTCCTCCTCCTGCTCCTCCTCCTTCTTCTTCATTTTCTTTTTGGTACTTGGGAGTATCCCAGGGCCTCCCATCTACTTCACAAGTGCTATACCACTGGGCTGCACCCTGAGCCCATTTTTTGTTGTTTTCTTTTGAGACAAGATCTTGTTATGCTGGCTGCCTCTGGCCTCGAACTCATGATCCTTCTGCCTCCACTTCCCAAGTCACTGGGATTACAAGCATGTGCCACTGCACCTGGCCTGTTGTCAAGTCCTTTTACATGGGTGATTTTCTTTTTCATTTATATTTCTCTGTATTTAAAAAGCAATAAATATTATTGTATTCATTAAGTAAATTTGTGATCCATTCTTAATGAACTACACTAGCAGAGGAAAGCATCTATTCAATCCAAAGGGCAGGGGAATTTAAATATATATTTGGGTATGAGCTTCTTTTTGGGCAGAGGGGAACAGAAAACAATTTTAATTGCTTAATTCTGTTTTTCTCAACTGAATATGAAAACAATCCTTCTTTCATGGCTGCCCCTTCATAACTGGAAGACGTTATTTGGTAATTTCAAATTCCCCATGGACCTCTAACACATTTGTCTAGTTTGCTCAAATGTAAACTTTTAAAATTTAACTCAGCAGTTCCATAGTTTTCTTAAAAAGCCATTTTTGAGACTGTTTTAGAAAGAAGTAGAGGGCTGCAGTTATTTAATATATTCAGACCCATTCTAACCATTCAGACAGAGGCAGATGTATTTTTTTTTCCAGAATTCTTTCAGAATGACCTCATAATTGGGCTGCCCTTGTAGGCTCAGCATTGAAGAATAATGAGTTTTTGAACTATGCACGGGACATGCTTTGAGAAGGCAGCAAAAGCTGGGCAGGGTGGCACACGTCTGTAATCCCCATGACTGGGGAAGTGGAAGTAGGAGAATAGTGAGTTCAAGGACAGAGGCAGCCTGCATAACTTAGTGAGACCTTGACTCAAAATAAAATATGAAAAGTAGACTAGGGCTGCAGCCCATTAGCAGAGTGCTTCCAAAGTATGTGTGTGAGACCCTGGATTCAACCCCCAAGTACAAAAAAGAAGAGGAAGGAGGAACAGGAGGAGGAGGAGGAAGGGAAACAGAATCTAATATTGCCTATTATTTACATTGCTACAATCAAGGGCATTTGGGCTGAGATGGCTAGAAATGCCCCTGTGCCTAGAGCTGGGGATGGCCGATGCACAGGCAGAGTGGCCATGGCTAGCTTTTCCATCTCTGTTTTCATTTTTCCCCTTACATGAGTAACATACTAATTGTTGAGCAGCAGAGAGGCCACACAAAGCTGATTAACTGTCTGGCTTAATGACAAATGAATTCAGTTTCATTTCTCCTAAATGAGAAATCGGTCATTAAAGGAAAAAAGTCATGGGTTCAGGAGACTGTCTTTTCCTTAGTACCACTGGGAATACAGACATATGGGCATTTTACACTAAGCATGGTACAAGTGTTAACTTCAGAAACCTCATGCCCCCTAGGCCCTTTCCACTCACATATTTTGTGAAAAGACTTGCAGATGCTTTCTGATACATTGAGTCAGTGTCATGACTATTAAATTCATCTTGAGAATTGTGTGTAATTTTGGATCAACCAGCAAACACATATTTACCTTGACCAGAATTAGTATGAAGGGAGTGTTATTTCAGGTCACAAGTTTGGATTACTAAATTTTCAGTCTTCAAAGGTCATCTAGTCTCTCATTAACTTTGAATATCACTCCAGCTCCCAGTTCCACAAAAATGGGAATGGATCCTCCACATAGCTTGAATCTCTCCAGTGACATGGCCTAATCCACCTTAGAGTAGCTCTGACAGATAGAAGCTCCTGCTTCTTTCTTTTTTTTTTTTTTCAGTGCTGGGAAGGGAACTCAGGGCCTCACACATACTAGACAAGTGTACTACCACTGAGGTATATCCCCAGCCCAGATTCTTCTTTATTGAAATATTTCTCCCTGTAGATTCACCCTACTGAACCAATGAAAGTCTAGTGGTACCTTACGAAACAAGTCTAATCACTCCCTTCCTCCCCTTTCTATAGCTTCGTCCTACAACCTTCCTCATTCGCTCCAGTCACGTGAACTATTGCAAGCTTTCGTGACTTTTCTGGTATGAACATCTGGCTACTTGTCTAACCTGATCTTCTCCTCCTTACTTACGTTCCATCCACAGAGCCTCCTTATGATCCTGAAACATGTAGAACATATTCTTATATACTTTCTGCCCCTCTGCTAGGAATGCTCTTCCCTCAGAAAGCAGCAAGCTTGATTTCTTTACTTCATTTTGATCAAGTATCAACTCTTCAGAGAGGCCTTTCCTGAGATTTGTATTTAAATGCATTCCTCTCATCTCCATAACTACCTCTTTATCTTAACACAATTTTTGTACTGCATATCACTCCTTGAAAGATGATTATGTATTTGTTTATATGTTCATCAGTCTCTCCAGACAAAGCTAAGTGTCAAGAGGGCAGGCACTATGCCTATTTTGTCTAGCATATAGTAGGTGCTCAGTAAATATTTATTGAATGAATGAATGATTTTCCTTCCCTTCACCATCCTTATCACTCTGTTGACTCCAAGTGTAGTATCCAGAACTAATAATAAATATCTAGTTATGACTTGACAAAAGCAGAATAAAGGAAGCCAATCACATTATTCAGTCAATGAGTATATATCATGTAGCGGGTACCATGCTAGATACTGGATATATAACAGCAAACAAGCCTGACATGGCTGCTGTGTCCTGAGAACTCACTATCTAGTATCTTGTAGACATTTTGCTAGTAAG
>VMDO01021040.1:10798-36300 GCA_007922755.1 Pedetes capensis
TGAGGCAGGATCTTGCTAAGTTACGCAGACTGCCCCTGACCGTGAACTTGTGATCCTCCTGCCGTGGCCTCCCAACTCACCAAAATTACAGATGTGTGCCTTGAATATTGGGGAGGCTCATTATGGTTTGGATCTAAATGTCCCCCAAAAGTCATTTGTTTGAATATTGGATCCCCAGCTGGAAGTGCTGTCCCGGGAGGTTATGGAACTTTGGGAAGTAGGATTTAGCTTGTTGGAAGTGAGACACTGGGGGCGACAGGCCTTTGGAGATTTTCACTCAGGACTTGCAGTTTTGATCACTTTCTACTTCATGATCACAAAAATGTAAAGTCACCTGCCATGGGCCTCACAGCCTGCCACTGCCATGCCTGCCCTGCCACCATTATGGACTGATCTTCTAATTGTGAGACCTCAGCAAATATTTCTTCCCATAAGTTTGCTTCAACCAGTTTCTCTGCCACAACAATGCACCAGCTGACAAATATAGAAAATTGGTACTGGAGAGTGGGGTCATTTCTGTGCAAAAACCTGGCCATATCATTCTTTGTCAATTGGAACTTGTTTGTAGGAGGAGCTTGAAGAATTTAGAGATGCAGGCATGAGAAGCTGCAGAATGCTGTAAGCAGAGCTTTGAGGAGTGGTTCTGATAAATGTAAGGAAGATCAGAATGCTGATGATGATAGAAATGTGGATGAGGTTTACAGGGCTTCAGAGGAAAATAAGGACTCTATTGGCCATTGGATTAGAGGGCATTTATGTTACATTCTAACAAAGAGCTTGTCTGCAGTCTGCCCTTGTCCTAAAGATTTGAGTGAGGCTGAATTTAAAAGTAATGGACTAAATAACTTGATAGAGGAAATATCACAACAGTGGTATAATGTTGAAGCTGTATATTGGTTGTTTCTTGTTGTGTTTAGCAAGATTTATGAAGAAAAATGGAGCAAAAGGCATAGAAAAATGATTTTTAAAATATACAGTTTAAAGAGAAAAAAGCCCTGGCTCATCTAAGGTTACTGCAGATGGGCCTGGTTTGGACAAGGAGGCTCCAACTGCTGAATCTCCAATAAAAAGAATAACAAAAGAAATACCCTTAGAGTAAAGCAGGAGTTGATCACTCCCTTCCCATTGAAGTCCCCTGGATGTAAAATAGAAAACTCATTTGAAAGGAGAATGAGTGAAAAGCAAATGCCTCTAGGATGCCCTGTTGCTGTTGCAAAGGGGCCACTCAGGGAAATAGTTTCTTGGCCTTGACATACAGAGGCCACTGCAGCCATGATCCAAAAGGGCCCAGCTACCTCTCAAGCTAGCAGCAAACTTTGACAATGTCCATATGGTGCTGGTTTTGTAGCTATGAATAAAGCAAGAGTTAATTGGTAGTGGAGGTTTCCACCAAGGTTCCAGAAGATAGCCTAAAAGGCTAGGCAATGTGTACCAGGCTTGGGTGCCCTGTGGAGAGCCCTTGAAGGGCCGGTGTATGAAGCTTTGAGGATGGAGCCTAAGCAGCAGTGGAGACCCCAGGATGTTGGAGATGCCAGCAATGTGAAAATCTGCTGAGGGAAGTTGTGGGAAAAGAAAGGAGCCAGCCTATGAGGACCAGGGGGGCAAAGGCACCTAAACCTGTTCAATCCCAGATGATGCCAGATAGCAGATGATGTCACATGGGCCAGATGCCACACATGAAGACATAGGATTTGTTTGTCCAGGGAATTAGAGTTCTAGAGTTCTGCTTTTACTCTGTCTCTAACATTACCCCCTCAGCCCCAAGCAGCATATCTCTCTCCTGATTTCATTGTTGCTCAGAACATAATAAAGCCTCATGCTTTCATCCTTTACATTATTTCCTAGCCTCAGCTTCCTAGAGACTTTCACATTCCTGACATCATTCACATCAACTGTTGATCTTATTTGAGTTCATCCTTAATCTCATTTCCTACTGTTCTTTCCAAACTCTAGTTCAGCCACAAGCACCTCCTTGCTCTTGCTTCAAGGCCCTAAGCATATTCCTAAATCAGGACTTTTGCATTGGCTGAAACTCCAGCCTGAAATGCTCTTTATCTAGATATTTGGAGAGCTGGCTCCTCACTTCATGTAGGTCTGTTCCCAATTGCTTCCCCATCAGAAAGGCCATCCATGGCACTGTAGCTGAAATAGCACATATGTATCCCCACCTCCACTGGTCTCTCTCTGCCTCTTATACTGACTTGTTCTTCCTCTTAGAAATGATCACCATCTGATATATATATATTTGGTTATAGTTTATCTCTTCCTACTAGGCAATCCCGAAACAATCTGCCATTGAAAACCCTATGAGGGTCTCTATGAGTTGGACACCTCTCAACGGCACCTAACAACAACAACAACAAACTAGGAAATGAGTTACACAAGGACAAAGATCTTTGTCCATTTTGTTTATTGCTAAGACAGTGCTTGTCAGATACTAAGCATACAATAAATGTGTTAAAAATTAGTGATACCCAATAGCCAAGATATGGAGTCAAGCTAGATGTCCATCAATAGATGAATGGATGCTGAAAATGTGGTATACATACACAATGAAGTTTTATTCAGCCATAAAGAAGAATGAAACTACATCATTTGCAAGAAAATTGATGGAGCCATTTAATAGAGACAATCATCTTAAGTGAAGTAAGCCACACCCAGAAAGACAGATACTACTTATTTTCTCTTATGTGTGGACACTAGATTTACATATATATGTAGGTATATATTAAATATTTTAACATATATGTCATGAAAGTAGAAGGGGGACTACTTGGGGGGAGAAGGGAAACTAAAGAGGGAGGAGGGGCAATAAGAAAGTTTAATAGGGGAAAGAAAGACAAATATCATAGGTTTTCTCTCATAGGAAGAATATATATACAAGCCATGCTAGCATAAGTAGGACCATTTGTGGGGAGAAGGGGATTAAGGTAGGGAAGAGGGAGGCATGAGAGGGCAATGGGCAGGTGAACATGAACAAAGTACGATGATAAGAATGTATAGAGATGTTATAATGAAACTAATTTATACATTAATTTTTTGAATAAATAAAAATTTGAAAAAGTGATACCTAGGGATTTCTCATTGTCAGAACATTGTTCCATAAGGCCTACATGTAATTTTTTCACCCTTGAGGTGACTTTGAAGGCCCTAATAATAAATAATACTGCTATGAAAATATCAATTGGAAAGTGGCTAGAAATACTACCAACAGCCTGGAATTTCTATAGATTGACAAAGTGACAAGTAAAGCCAACTAGAAGTTCTAATGCATGGGGAGTAAGTGAGGATCACAGTACTTACTAGAATTTAGAGGGACAAACCTGAAGACTGGAGGAAGAAGTGGCTGCCTTTTTAAAAGAAACATACCTAAAAGAGGAAGCAAAGTGAAACTATATATTAAATTGAGATTCACTTAGCTCTATAGGTGTTTATGTGAAAAGTGTCCATTCTATCTATTTAATCCCCATGTATCTGTGAGTTTGCTGTACTGTGGAGGCTTGCATGTTGCTGTGATGCTGAAAGCTATGCTACCAGTATTACAGATATCAGCAGGGTCAACCATGGTGGACAAGTTTCAGTTGAGCTTCCAGATTAAGACAGATTAGGGAGCAGGACCTGGCAGCTCACTCCAAAAACAATTACCCTCAACTAGATGGATTGACATAGTGTCTGCAACAGCAGGCTTAAACATAAAAAAGATCATGTGCCTGGCACAGAATCAGGGAGTGTTTCATTCTGTTGTACGTAGGGTTGCTATAAGTCAGACCTGACATGACAACACCTAACAGCTATTTTTTTAAAAAAAGCAAGAAATGGAATAACATGTACCATGCTATTTATATGGTACAGTTATGTTCCATTTATATGCCATTGAATATACACACAAATGGGAAACACAACTCCAGAGATATATTTTTAAATATTAATATGGTTATCTCTGTATGTATAATGTTAGCTTAGATTTTTTTTGAGACTGGGTCTCACTATGTAGCCCAGGCTGACATCAAACTTATGATCCTCCTGCCTCAGCCTCCTAAATCTTGGGCTTCCAGGTGTGCACCACCACATTCAGCCTATAGTCATACCACTGTGGTGTCAGATTTCAGAAGCTAAGCAGGGTTGGGCCTGGTTAGTACTTGGAAGGAGACAACCTGGGAATACCAGGTGCTATAGGCTTGGGAGAAGGACCCAGCAACCTACTACCCAAAAAACAATCTGCCATTGAAAACCCTATGAATAGCAGAGAAGCACAACAATAGCCTTTCACCTGTTGTACAGAGAATCACTACGAGTTGGACACCAACTCAACACCATCTAACAATAAGAATTTAAAAACTCATTTGTTCATGAGTTATTTGATTTTTTTAAAACAATGTTGTGTAAAACAATGCTTTTCCAAAATGGAGTTGTTTTTGTAAGACTTAAGTGGTTGCCTCTGGAGAACTACTAAAAAAGGAGAGGAACTCTTACTCCATTTGCTTTTACACTGATTGATTTGGTACTATGAATGTATTCTTCTGGAAGGATGCCTGTGCTTGAAAATGCTTTAATCTGAGAGCAGATATTATATGTGAGATGTTCTAGGTCACATGACTAGAGAACAGCTGAAAAGGTGTTAAAATTGTGATAACAGTTGGTGGAGCTGTAAATCAGTCCAACCACTGTGGAAATCAATATGGAGGTACCTCAAAAAACTGAAAATAGATCTACCGTATGACCCAGCTATAACACTATTGGGAATTTACCCAAAGGGAGATGGGTCATCATACCACAGAGACACCTGTATCTCCATGTTCAATGCAGCACTTTTCACAATAACAAGGATATGGAATCAACCAAAGTGCCCTTCAACAGAAGAATGGATAAAAAATCTATGGTACATATACACAGTGGAATACTACTCAGCAATCAAGAAAAATGAAATAAGGCCATTCGCAGCAAAATGGATGGAATTAGAGAAAATTATCTTAAGTGAACGAACACAAGCTCAGAAAGAGAAACACCACATGTTCTCACTCATATGTGGGAGCTGAATCAAAATTATAAGAAGTAAAAAATCCTATACAAAGGTAGGATCAAAATAAAAGAAAAAAAAAGCTAAGAATGGTGTTATTATAGATGGTGTAGAAAATGCATGCAATAGTTCTGTCAAGGTAAAAACAAAGTCCACTGCAGGAAAGGTTTCTATATTAAGCAGAACTGGAACCCAAGGATATATAGAAAAATATTATCATAAAAAGACAAGTAAATGGAAGAGAAGTCTTTGATGGGGAGGTAGGATGGGGGAAAGCATACAAGAGGGTAAAGAGGAACCTATATGAATAATGTACAACAAAATGCATATATGGAAATGTTACAATGAAAAGCATGTCAGAATGAATCACATTAAGGTGTACATTAAAAATTTCCAATAAAAAAATTGTGATAACAATTTCCAGACATAGAGAAAACACATAGAGAGTCTGTGACTGTGTACCTAATTCTGACAAATAAGAGATTGTTAGGGAAGTGGAAGTGATCGAAATGTAACAAGAGAATGAGTGTCTGACCACAAATACATTGACCACCAGAGGGGAGATGGCTGAGGAAAAGTCTGATGTTCAAGTCCATTGCATGAGATTCTACAGGGAAGAAAATTCAAGAGTGTTGGGAAGTACTCTGAAATGTCACTCTGGTAGCAGCTACAGGTGATCTAGCAGAAAATGTGGGAAGACTCAAGGAAGCCAGAAAATTTATCTAAGGAAGTCTCAGAGAAGCATAGATTTTAAAACATGTTTTTTTAATAAATGAAAATAACCTTATTTTCTGTGGGGAAGAGTGAGACTATAAGCAAAGAATTATGTCAAAGGATAGTAATAAGACAGAAAACCAAAGCAGAGTAATGGTTCAGAATATGACCAACAGGAGTGGGTATATGTGTGTAGTCTTTCTGCTATGGAGCCAAGTATAGCCTCTTTGATGAGGAGAAATAAGAAGAGACCTGAATCTAGTGAGAAAGCAAGCCCTCCAGGTATCCAGGTAAAGAGCATTCCAGACAAAGAGCTCAGAAAATACAAGACTCTGATGTGGGAATATTTTTGGCACCTTTAAGGAACAGCAAGGAAGAGAGTGGAGCTATCAGAGTACTGAGAAAGTGGTAGGAGAAACACTCAGAGGGTTAAAGGAGAAAGATGTCAGGCTATGACAGGAATTTTGAATTTTATTCCAAGGTGAGTTGTCATTGAGGGGTTTTGAACAGAGGAATGACGTGATTTGACTTAGGGATTATCAGGATCACTCTTGGCTGCTGTATTGAATAGACAATATGGGGATAATGATGGGAAAAGGGAGAACATTTCAGAGGTTACTCTTGCGATATAGGTAAGTGGTGTTGGTGGCTTGGACTGAAGTTCCAATGATATGGCTGGTGGGGACATTCTGCATCTGTATTGAAGACAGAGACAATAAGATTTCTGATGGGATAGATGTAAAGTGTTAGAAAAAAGGGAAAAGTCAAGGGTGACTCTAAGTGTTGGACCTGAAGAACTAAATGAACGATGACTCCATTTATTGAGATGGGAACAATTAAAGGAGGACTGTATCTTGGGGTTTGGAGATCTAGATTGACTTCTAAACATACTCAGTTTAAGATATCTCAGTTATTCCAGTGGAGATCTTGAATAGAAGATATATACATCACTGTAGCATTTGGAGGGAGTCTTGACTCTAGGTGTAAATGTAGGAGTTACTAGCAAATACATAGAATTTGTTGTGTGACACTTGGACTCAGGGCCTCACACATACTTTGCAAGTGCTCTACCACTGGACTGGGCCCCCAGACCAATGTTTTTATTTTTTTATCTTGAGAGAGGTTTTTGCTAAATTATGCAGGCTGCCTCTGGCCGAGAACCTGCAAACCCGTGATCCTCCCATCTCGGCTCCCCAAGGTGCTTGGATTACAGGCATGAGCCACCGCCTTCAAAACATAGTATTTACAGTCAAGAGGCTGGAGAAACAGGTGGACAGTGCTGGTAATTTTGGTTTGCTTCACATTACCATCCCCCTTTCATTCTCCATGTGTGTACTATTCCTGGGCCACATGGATTTGGACATATGCACCTTTTCAATATGTTCTGCTTGGAAACCTTTGTGCCAGAGAATAAAGTATCTCCACTTCTTTGGTGGAGAGTATTGCTCTGCACTCACTGAGCACCGCAAAAATCGGAGAAAAACATGGCAATCCACTCCCAAGCTAATCCCGAAACAATCAGCCATTGAAAACCCTATGGGGGTGGCTATGAGTTGGACCCAACTGCATCTAAAAGCAACAACACTCCTTTGCCCTTCCTATGACAGAAAATGGAGTATAGTAGCCATGGAGAGCAGGTATCAAATATAGACAAAACGAGGAACCACTTTCATGAGATAAATGATGGGATTCTGAGAAAATCTGTTACCCATAACCCACAGTAGCTCCCTTACTTGATGGCAGAGTCCCCTAATCATTCCCTTACTTAAGGTGGACATGGAGACTTCTTGTCGTTGAGACCTCCTGATCTCTAGAGGAGAAACTTCGCAGGCCACTCTGCAAGAAAAGTCACCTTTGAGAAAAAGGAACCATTCAATTCATCAGCTTTTGAAATGGAGAGGACTTCAGTAGTTCACCACAGAAAGTATTCAAGTTATGCCTTACTCTCATACAATGGATAGTTTTAGAGAGCAGAGAAGGGAGAGGGAACAGGGACACCCCTGTCACACACAAGCAGAAGAAAGATGAGGGGAGTCACACTGCATTCCTAATTTATACCACACATTACACTAGGCCCTGTGCATGCATTAACTCAATAATTCTGACAACAATTTTGTGAGTTAGCAATCACTGGACCCAGTTTACAGATGAGGAAGGTGAGGTAGAGAGCTCAAGTCACTTGCCCAAATTTGTATATCTAGTTAGAAGTGGCATAGCCAGTAATCCAACCTGGGACCCCAGACTCCAAACCTACGGGCTTACTGTGCTGGTGTGGTGTGTGGTGTGAGGGAGAAAGGAGAACCAGGTAGAAAGGTATAGGAGTTGAGAGTGTTAACCAGAGGCTACATCCCAGGTCTCTTAGACTTATAGTATTTACTACCTGTTACTCACCTTTTTGAAATGCTAATTAGCTCTTCTTTCCAGCTTGCCAAATGCTTTCATCCCTTAGCCTTTAAAGAAATTTTACTAAATGGGACAACCACCATTTCCCACCAAGCTGCAAACCATTTTCTACCCTTAGGCCAAATAAGCAGTCATGTCAGGTTAAGGTAAAGCCCAGCCAGGGACCTTATCTGGCCCACCATTCTTCCAGTGGTAAAGGTTTGGATTCCTGTTACAATGCAAATGCCCCTGTAAGGAGTAACACTGGCAGTGGCAAGTGTCAGCAGTCCTGGGGTACTGAGTATCTGATCTTTTCCAAGGTCAGGGACAGATGGGGATAAAGTCCTACTAGCACCAGGGACTGAAGGCACCTCAGAAAGTGGTCTGGCCCCCACGAGGAGAGTGGGCACCTTCATTTGTGCATATCTTTCCACTAGATGGGTCTACGGCAGTTTATAAGAGGTGACTTCAGTTTAGCAACAGAGACACAGTGCCACATTTACCAGATTGTGTGACTATTTAACTGGTGGTTGGACATTCGGGAGTTGCAGCAGGATCTGTGTCTTGATGGGTTTCTTGGGCCCCAATGAGCATCCATCTACCTTCTTTAAATGGTTGTTGTTGTTAGGTGGCATCTAGTCAGTCTGACTCACAGTGACCCTCATAGCATTTTTGGTGGCCAATTTTGGGGGGATTCTTTTGAAAGTGGGTTGTCATGTCCTTCTTCAAATAGGACCAATTAATTGCACTGGAGTGGAATTTGGGCTTCCAAAACAATCCAGCAAACCCATCTAGTTATAGCTTGTTGTTGTTGTTAGGTGCCATAGAGTCATGTCCAACTCATAGCGACCCTCATAGGGTTTTCAATGGCTGATTGCTTTGGGATTGCCTTCGGAGTGGATTCTGCCATTTTTGCAGTGCTGGGAATCAAACTCGGGACCTCAGAAACTGCAGAGTGGCACTCTACCAACTGAGCTCAATCCCAGCCTCTAAAGTCTTGATGGCATTTTTTTTTCAAGTTGTTAGACTAAAACAGCATGTCATATTTATCCATGTGCCAAGAAAGCTCTCCTGATGTTCTCAGTTGAAATCAATTTCCCCCTCTGCACACTGCTATAGCCCTTTGCTTGCACTCTCTTCCAGTGTTTTCCCAGTGTCATCCTTATTAGTATTATTTATGTGCATGTCTGTCTTGTCTTCCACATCATGACTCCTGGAGGGCTAAAGCTGTGGCTCATTCATCTCCATCCCCCATGGACTGCGTGCAGGGCCCCGCACATCGTAAGCACTCAATAACTGCTTGTTGAATTGAATTATTACTCACTGCCACTGTTGCTGTGATTGGCATTCATTCATTTAGTCCATTTGCCCCTTAAGAATCTCCTGCCAAGACTCAAAAGTAAAGATGCACAAGTACAAAGGGATAGGATTTAAACAGTAGATGGGTTTTGGTTGTTTTATTGAAAACGGGCCAATGAAAATAAATGTTTCCTTGAGTCTTGCCAGGCAGACAGCAAAGGTTATCAGCAGATTAAAAGGAGTGTTCTCCAGCAGCATCAAGTGTCTTTCAGTGTGCCCAATGGGCGGAGAGCTTTGTGTGGCTGTAAAAGCTCGCTCAAAGGCTACTTGGGATTCATTCTGACATATGTCATATTTTCAAGAGAGGCGTTGAAAACAGAGTCAAACACACAGCCAGTCAAAGTGCCGCTCGGCGCACTGGAATTGGCGTTACATGAAAGCGTTAGTGGGCACCTCGGTGAAAAAGGTTGCCCCCAGGTCTTCGCCGGGAGCTACTTGAAAAGCTGAGAAGTGTACAGGGTTCTCAGCCCGTAGCCACATTCCCTCCATTCCAGCCGTGTAGCTGGCCTCATGGACACTTTGTAGTGACTACATTCTAGCTGTCAGGTTGCACTTATCTTCCTCTGGCTGATGTTGTCAGTTGAAGACAGCGCATCTTTATAGACTGACATATTTGGGAAGCCCCATGGCATATCATGTGCAGATTCTGCCTGCTATGTTGAGAGAACTGAACATGGACAGAGAAGCCCTGGATCTGCAGGGCTGGTGGCAAGGGGTCAAGCTGGCAGGCAGTGTGCAAACTGCAACTGTGTGCCCACTGTACACCTGGGCATGGACTGGTGGTGGCAATGCAGACGTAACATCAGCCCTGGTAGAACGCAGAGGTCTGGGGGGGTCAAGGTGGACAGGGAGAGGGCAGAGCAGAGACTGACATTTAGAATGCACTTGCGTATAAAAAGAACTAATTCTATAGATAGTATCAGCTCTGAGGATGGTCATGCTAAGAGGACAGGAGAGAGAAAAGTCACACCCCAACCAAAGGGTCGAGGAAGGCTTTTCTGAGAGAATATTTTGTTTGCTTTTGGTTTTGTTTTTCGTGCTGAGCATGGAATTCGGGGACTCTGCATGCAAAGCAAGCAGGATCTGAAAGGCCAAGGAGCTTGCAGCATGGGGGCCGGGGTGTAGGAGTTGTGAGAGATGAGTGAGGAGAAGTGAAGCCCGGCAGGAGTGTGTAGGGCCTCATATAGGCACTTTCTCATTTCAAGGAGCTGAGGGAGGAGGAACTAAAGAAACACTTTCAAATGCTACGGAGAAGGGAGGGAAAAGGGAAAGGATTAGACTACTAATACTGTGTGGTTGTTGTTAGGTGCTGCCGAGTTGGTGTCTGCCTCATAGTGACCCTACATACAACAGGTGAAACACCATGGTCAGTGCTTCTCTGCTATTCATAGGGTTTTCAATGGCGGATTGATTTTTTGGAGTGGGTTGCCAGGTCTTTCTCCCAAGCTTACAGCACCTGGTGTTCCCAGGAGGTCTCCCATCCAAGGACTAACCAGGCCCGACCCTGCTTAGCTTCCGAAATCTGATGGGCTTGACGCCACAGTACTATGGCTGCAAGTACTAATACTGTACATGCGCCAATCTGGATCATCCTCAGAAATAATATACTAAGCCAAGGAAATCATTGATAAAAGACCTCATATTACTTGATTCCATTCATATTATATGTCTAGAAAATGGCAAAGGAGTTGAATACTTGCCTGGCAGTGGGAATAGAGAAAGATAGAAAATGGTCATAAGAGATATTTAGAGGCTGATGCATTCAATTCTAATATTGAATCATAGTGATAGCTGTAGAACTCTGTACATTTATTTAAAATCATTGAAGTATGCCCTGAAATTCATTGAAAGTGGCAAAATTAAAAAATAAATAAATTTTCTGCTCTCCCATGGAAGGAACATGAGACATGGCAGAATGGGAGACGCGTTCTTGCCTTCATGCCACGCAGCCTAGACCACCACAAGGGCTGTGCAGATCTCAGACCCGACTTGTTGTCTCTGTGGGCAAAGAAAGCTGGGAAGAAATCTGTTGCTTCCCTTGGTGTATTTAGGTGCATGTGAATAGTGATCACAAGCAGGCCACACCTGCTGAGCAGGGAATTGGGTACATGATGTGATTGGTTAGTTACGCCATGAAGCACTGTCATCTTTGTAGATGGGAGAACAGAGGTGTCTATGACCAGTCACTGGAAGGGAGTTATTAAAACACACTGAACTCTTCTGCTTTGCAGAAGGCACAGTCTCGCATTGGTATCTGGCCAGATAGCCAAAGGATGTGGGACTGTGAGAAGAATTAGGAACTAACTGTTCATCTAGGCGTTAGGAGGGTTGTGCCATCATTTATGAGCCTCTGTGGATCCCTGGCCTCCTCCGAGGGCAGCCTTCATTTGTGAAGTCTCAATAGCTTTCACGGTAATAATCACCTAATTGGGGGACCGTGAGAGAAATCAGGGGAAAATCTGTGTCTCATTCACTAGAAAGTGATTTTCCTGTAGCTTGGAGGAGAAGCAGAAGATCATAACTGATTTCCTGCTCTTCTCAAGGGAACAGTTTGTAATTGCTTAAAGTAATCAAGCAGCAAAATGAATTCATTTTCCCATGCTGCAGTCCTTGGGGAAAGTACTATAAAAGACCACCAAATTGTTATATTTTTACAATTAGCTCTAACATGTTGATCAACTTGGTAAAGACAGTTTTCTCTGTTGCCTTTGAGATCTGTAAACCAATTTCTTCATCCCGGGCTCTGCTCACTCAAGCCAATGGTCATGAGTAAGACTGGAGGCTTGTGCATATCTTGCTTTCATACCAACAGAGTCATGCAAGGAAATCTGAAATGACAAGAATGGGATCAAAAGAAAGGATAGGACTGCAGAGGGGAATATGGTATAAAGAATGAGTTTCTGACTTGCAGACCCCTGGCACCTGGGCAAGGACTGTTCATTTGAAGAAGTAGCCCCTGTACTCTCCTGAGCTCCCCTGAGCTCCCTTTGCTGTAAATTAGCAACGGAGGCCACAAAACAGAGTTCATTTGG
Organism: Pedetes capensis; assembly: GCA_007922755.1. Classification (NCBI taxonomy): domain Eukaryota; kingdom Metazoa; phylum Chordata; class Mammalia; order Rodentia; family Pedetidae; genus Pedetes; species Pedetes capensis. The sequence goes on from VMDO01021040.1 coordinate 23,303, forward strand.
ACAAGACCACGATGCATGGTGGGGCAAAGGTTGTGCAGTCTCTGATCTGTCTCCGAGGAGCTCCCTGAGGAACATGGGCTTGACTGCCCTAACTTCTAGCTGCTTTGCCCCTTTCTGCCGTACCCTGCTTCTGCCCTGCCTCCATTCTGATAAGAACAAAACTATGCCTCTGCTATTTACTGGACCCTCCTTTGTGTCTTCCTTGTGCCCATCAGGAGGATGCCAAAGGAAAAGAGCCCTCATCACTAATAGCATAAAATACCAATATTTAAGACTTGGAACTTGGCAGAAGATAAACCCTTCCTGACAGGATGAACTTAGGCAAGTTACTCAACCTCCATACACTTCGTTGGTAAAATTTGAATAATAGAACCAACCTGACAGGGCTGTGAGACTGAAAGTAGTTTGATGTAAATGTAAAGGTTTTAAAGGACTGGGATTTAGCACAGTTGGTAGAGCGCCGCTCTGCAGTCTCTGAGGTCCTGAGTTTGATTCCCAATACCACAAAAGTGGGAGAAGAACATGGCAATCCACTTTCAAGGCAACTGCAAAATAATCAGCCATTGAAAACCCTATAAGAGTTGCTATGAGTTGGACACAACTCCACAGCCCCTAACAACAACAACAACAAAGGGCTTAAAACACTGCCTAGGTCACAGTAATTGTTCATTCTCCATTTAAGCAACCATTGGATTGAATGACTAGTATATGTAGACAGTGCTCTGGGGCATATAGTACATGACATGACATTTATAAGAGTGTATAAAAGACAACATGGTATGGTAGAAAGTCCATGGTATGTGAGTTCAAATCACTACTCTGCTTCTTCTTTGCTGTGATACCTCAGGAAGTTTTCCTGAACACTCTGATCCTGTTTTCTCATACAGCATGGGAATGGTGACAACTTATACAGTTCTGCTGGTGATTACATGAAATAATGCAAGGGAGAGCTCCACAATCTACTGTAGGCACCCCTCTAGCCTAGTACATAAGGGAAAAATGTGTGTAAGACTCATTTTTCCTTCCTCATTAGGCATAAGCTGTGAATCTCAAACTTCAATCTAATTTGTGGAGTAACTGTATCATTCTGGATGTTTAGAATATCACTAAACTAATATTATGTGTTGAATGCACTATTAAAATGTTATATTTTAAAGATCTCAGAAAGTTCCATGTTGAATTCCAGCAACAAATTTTAAATTTTGGAAGAGTCCCACCAACTCTACCACTTGAAATCTGTGTAGCCTTTGGCAAGTCACTTCACCTTTCTCTGTCTCACCTTTCTAATCTGTAAGGTGGAAATGATTCTAGAATTTACCTAAGAGAAACAGTTTAAAGGAGGAAGGATTTGTTTTGGCTCATAATTTCAGAGATTTCAGCCCATGGTCGGCTGGCTCCACTGGTTTTAGGCCTGTGGTGAGACGGTGTCACCAAAGGGACCAGGGCACACCTCACTGAGCAGACCCTACCTTCCATTGTTCCACCACCTCCTAATAGTCTATGTAAATTTTGAATCCATCAATGGATTAACCATTCCTTAGGTCAGAGCCCTCATGGTCCAATCCTCTCTGGAAATGCTTTCACAGACACACCCAGAGGTGCGCATTACTAATCTTATTGTTGTTGTTAGGTGCAGTCAAGTCGGTATCTGACTCATAGCGACCCTCTGTACAACAGGAAACACTATTGTCAGTGCTTCTCTGCTGTGCATAGGGTTTTCAATGGCAGATTGATTTTTGGGAGGGGGTTGCCAGGTCCTTCTCCCAAGCCTACAGCTTCTGGTGTTCCCAGGTGGTCTCCCATTCAGGTACTAACCAGGCCCAACCCTGCTTAGCTTCCAAGATCTGACGGGATCGGATGCCACAGTGCTATGGCTGCAGGCACTAATCTTATAGGCATCTCTCAATCCAGTCAAGTGGACAATCAAAGTTAACCATCACCTAAAGCTTCCAATAAGCTCTGAGTAGAGAGAAAATAAATACAAAAAAGAAAAACATTTCAATGGAATGGGAGGGAGGTTGGGAAGGTTCAATGAAATGATATAGGACAGAGGTGTCCAACATTTGGCTTCCCTGGGGCACATCATATAAAGAGGAATTGTACTGGGCCCCACAAAGATCATATAATATACTTAGTGTATATATATAAGAATACTTATTTTAATATTTTAGAATAAAGTATAGAGAAATGAGAACAATATGAAACTAGTGGGAAATTTCTTGTTTTTGTAAGACTAATCTATCAATAGGGCTGGGATTTAGCTCAGTGGGTAGAGCACTGCGCTGCAGTCTCTGAGGCCCCGAGTTCAATTCCCAGCACCACAAAAATGGGAGAAGGGCCTGGTAATCCACTCCCAAGGCAATCCCGAAGCACTCAGCCATTGAAAACCCTATGAGGGTCGCTATGAGTCGGATACCGACTCGACGGCACCTAACAACAACAACAATCCATCAATGTGGTTCAACAGAAGTGGTAATGATTCTTAGTTCTCAAGTAAATTTTGCAATGGTCAATTTGTGACATCTAGAACTAGGCTGAATTAGATTTTTAAAAATATTATGGGCAGTGGCTGCATTTTAGTTGCCAAGTTGCCAAAAACAAAAACAAAACAAAACAAAAAAAACACCTCATGTAATCTATGGTGCACCTAAGTGGCTTCAAACAGCTTTGAATCACTTTGAATTCAACCTAATTATACTTGACTGACCGGCTGGCAGGCAATGGTAGTAACCTGACTCAGCGTTACTGACTGAGACATATTTTTGCTTATTTGAAGGTTAGAATTTGATGCTGTGGCACCAGCCTAGTGTGTTATAAAGAAACATTAGATGTCATTCTGTAAACATGCACAGTATCACTTTGGAACTTCAAAATTGGAACTACATATAGGGGTCATGAAGAAAATAAATGCTAAAGAAATACATGACATTAAAAAACTTGTAGGACAACATTACTAGCTATCCTGGGCATGTGGTTCAAGTGCCACGGGTTGTACATGCCTAATGTAGGGAATGTGCTTCACCCAATCTCTCCCATTTAGTAGATGCACAATAGATGATACCTGGTAATGATAGAAGAAAATCAGGATAAAATATGTAGTGCTTGTTTTCTCTAGCATTTTGACTGTCATTATCTAATATGGGATCGCTTTTACATTAAGAAGGAAACCTAGGCTGTTTTGAAGCATATTATTAGTAAGCTTTGGGATTTGGCTTGTGAAAGAACAGCCATATCCCCCATCAAATGTACCTTATAGCAAGGAAAAAGACAAATCTAAAGCTGCTTATGCTTGCAATCATGATGTCCCTCTGTCTGACTTAAAGTCTCCTGCTCCCCAATTTGCAGGTGGAGGCACTGAGACAAAGGAATGCTGCTGAAAAGAAATGACAGGCAAAGATTCCAGACTATCAATTCCTGTCCCCTCTAATACTGTCTTTTTGTTCCCAGTGAGCCAACATAAAAAGTGAATTATTATCACTTAATTCACAAAAACTCCATGACAAGTACTTTCTACTCCTTTAGTGTAGCTGAAGTAGTCAATTTTATTTAAATGTTTTTCTTTTTTGTATTTTTGTTCTCTGCACTCAGAGCTTATTGGAAGCTTTAGGGAATGCCCCAGTTTCCCTCTTTGATGAGTGGCTTGGATAATGAGACTCTGGGAGATGCCTGCTGGCTCTGACATGATGCATTTGTAGGGATGTCTCAGGGACTTTCAAGAATGCATGCAATGGTGTTTCCTTAGGAAGGATCCTTGTAAAAGAAGGTTGTGTCTACCTTTCCTTGTATAATCCTATCAGATACTTTGGGAAATCACTGGGAATAATTAACCCGTTCTGGATGACACGTGTTTAGCTAATTGGGCTGAAACCCAGGGTTGGTTAGCAAGTTGGCTGAGTGCCAGGTAGCAGGTGTCTGCATAGAGTCAGCCCTGATTCTTTTTCAAAGAAGGGAGGAAGGTCTATGCATGTTTTGTTTTTTGAGAAAGTTTGCCTAGATTTTGCCCCACTCCCACCCTCATTTGAAAATGCCAAGAGAAAAAAAAAAGTTCAACAAATAAAGATTATTTGTTTTTTCTGTGGTTTTGGGTTTTTTTTTTTTTCACCAGCTTCAGTCTGGATTTTAAGAGAAAGTTGCCTGTGTCTCTTTGTCTTTACTTTTATTTTGATCATAGGCATAGAAGCAGGATTATTTTACGAAGCTTTGCTTTGAGGCCAGTTAGAGTGGAAGTTTTTTTGTCTGGAAATGACATTTCTTAACATAATCCCAATCGGTTCATATTTTGCATTTCCGAATCAGAGTATCATTCTTACCTTTAGATTCGCTTGTAGTTTAGCTGTTCAAACAGTGATTTACATGAGGGTATATTCATTTTCCTCCATCTGACTATGAAATTTCTATTCATCAGAAGCCCTCCAAGGGAGGTTAAGAAAGGTCAGTGATGGGTACATGGATATTTCAGCAGGATTTTTGGGTCTTGAGCAAGTGGAGAACAACATTCCCTACATACCACTGATAAACAAGCATCTCTGAATATGCATCTGAATCCTTGCCCCCAGGGGTCATTTGGATAAACACATGCTTGAGTCTAAGGAGGGAGGGTTTCCCTTGGCCTCAGCAAATTGGGGCTTGAGAAACTTTCCCATGAGTTTCCGGAATGTTGCTGCAAATAATAGAATCCCAGTTGAGCTGGCCCTGTAAGGATTCTAGGACTCTCACAAAACTCAAGGGCAGGAAGTGGAAAGCTACTAGGGAGCAAGGCAGCCGTTCTGTCCTTTTTTCTCTGCTCTCTCACCTCTGCATCTCCCAGCACAACTCTTTCCATCTCTACTCGCACCACAGCCTTGCCAGCATTCTCCCTTGGGCTACTGAAAATGTTCACCTAGTATGTAGAGATCCCTGAGCTGTTTTATGAAAAGAAATGATGTAATTTTAGGAAGGCTGTTGGTGGCACAGATTGTCTTTTTGCAAGCAAACAAAGAGGATGAATTAGGTGATCTCTTCCCACTCTAACTCTGACTTCTTAGGGTTCTTCACAGGTTGGAACTACTCTTAGAGAACAGTCTGGGTGTTAAGTACCATTTTTCTTCAAGTGTATAATTTTATTAATATGTTTGATAGGCAGGATCACACCAGGCAGTATTTGTGAATGAACCCCTCTTCTGTGATTGTTGTTGCTCAGTGCCATAGAGTCGTGTCCAACTCATAGCGACCTTCATAGGGTTTTCAATGGCTGATTATTTCAAGTTTGCTTTGGGAGTGGGTTGCCACATTCTTCTCCTGTTTTTGCAGTGCTGGGGATAGAACCTGGGTCTTCAGAGTGTGTGGAGCAGTGGTCTCCCAACTGAGCTATACCCCATCCTCTTCTCTGATTAGAAGGATGGAAAATGTGTGGCACATGAGAAGCACTGCAGCTCGAGTCTCTCCCCCAGCACTCTGGCAGACATCCATGGCCACAACTTTCCTCTGATGTTTTCCAAGTTGGCCTCAAAATCTTTCTCAGAACTAATGACTGGATAAACAAAATTTCTAGTCACTCAATAAAATGCTATTCGCCCATAAAAAGGAGTGAAGTGCTGATATATGCTATAATGTGGATCAACCTTGAAAGCATCATGCTAAGGGAATGAAGATAGTGACAGAAAGTCAGATATTGTATGATTCCATCTATGTGAAGTATCCAGAATAGGTGAATCTTTTTATTGGTGTTGTGCCAAGGATCAAACCCAGGGCCTTCTGCATCCTAGGCAAGTGCTCTACCACTGAAGAACATCCCCAGCTCCAGGAATAGATAGATTACCAGGGGTTTGAAGGGGGAGACTGTGAAGTGACTTTTTGATTGGTTAGAGCTTTATTTTGGGGGTTGATGAAAATGTCCTGGAATTAGATCATAATACACATATGACTCTGTGAATATATGAAAGCCATTTTATTGTACACTTGAAAAGGGAGAATTTTATGGTATGTGAATTATGTCTCAATAAAAGAAGAATAAAAGAATCCTCCTTAGCGCAGCACTCCAGGAGACCACCACTAGTGGAATTAGCATGTGTCATAAAATCTGAAGTTTGGCTATTTAGCCTTTAGATTCCATCTGTGGGTGAGCTGAGATCCTCTCTAGCCCTGCACTATACAGTGACAGACCTCTGGGCCTTTGCTTCCACTAGTATGTAGCACCATATCTCCTCCAAGCCTCTTAAAATCCTGTGCCTCCAGGTTAAATGGAACATCTTCGGTGAAATCTCCCCTTACTCCTGCGACCTCTCTCTGCACTCCAGAGCAGCTCAATTCTCCCTTCTCTATACCAACTGCACCTTGCATATTGCTCTACCCCAGGCCACCAATTAGCATTCCTGTAATTGTATACTTACTGCTCAGAATTTCCCTCTTGACTGCCTCCCTCACCTGTGTACCTGCAACAACTCTGCAGAGCCTCATACAGAACAGTCTTGCTCAGAAAATTAATAAAACATGGCCCCATCCCTCAGGATCACTACTGATCATTAGGGAATAGATGCTCAATTCACCGTAAAAGAAAGTGCCCCAATTTACACACAGATAGATGGGCTCTGGAAAAGAAAATGACTGAAGAAGCCTCACAGAAGAGGCGACATCCAGAACTAGTCTGAATACCTGAATAAGATTTCTCCACATGGAAAAGTTCTGTGTGCTGCTGGGAGGTGAGAGAGTGACTTCTAACATTCCAGGTAGAGGAAATAACGTGTGCTGGGACACGCATGCAAAAGTGCATGGCATATCCTAGGACTCCAAAAATAAACAGGTTAGAACTGGCAACTAGAGAGAGAGCTCAAACTAGAGAAAGATAAGCTTTTGGTACCATTTGAAAACATTTACACCTCTTTTGGTGGGTAGTGAGAAGTGAGCAGAGATTTGTGGGGTGGGGGGAACTGGGGGTAGACCCCAAGGCCTAAAGCATACTTTTCAAATGCTCTATCACTGACATGCACCCTGAGCCCAGTTTTTACCTTTTTATTTTGTGACAGGGTCTCGCTAAATTATACAATTTGCCTCTGGCCTCAAATTTATAATCCTCCTGCCTCCGCCTCCTGAGTTGCTGGGATTACAGACGTGAGCCAGTATATACAGATCATAGGCTTTAAAAAATGACATAATCAGATACAAATTTTGAGTAAAGGGCAAGTAAGGGGCCTAAGAGGTGGACAGATAGGTCCTTATTTCAATAGTCCGAGGGAAAAAGGATCAAAATTAAAAGAAGTACAAGCTGATATCATGTAAATTGCCAATTGTGAGTGACCTCTAGGATCTGAGGGCCTCAGCCCCTATGACCATAAGACACGAAATTCTGCCCCAAGCTCCAGATGAGAATGGAGTTGCCAACTCTTGGATTACATCCTATGAGACCCTGAGATGAGAATCCAGCTATCTCATGCCAGATTTCTAAACTACAGTTGTTGTTGTTAGGTGCCGTCGAGTTGGTATCCGATTCATAGCGACCCTCATAGGGTTTTCAATGGCTGACTGTTTCAGAATTGACTTGGGAGTGGATTGCCAGGTCCTTCTCCCATTTTTGTGATACTGGGAATTGAACTCCAGACCTCAGTGACCGCAGCACAGCACTCTACCAACTGAGCTAAATCCCAGCCCCTAAACTACAGTACTCTGAGCTAATAAATATAGGTGGTTTTAAGCCACTAAGGCATGATAATTTGTTACACAGTAATAGAAAATGAATAGAAGTCCATGACATTTACCATTTGTGATAAAGCATTTCAGAAAATTGGGAATAGAAGGAAATTTTCTTAATTCGATTAAGTGCTTTTACACAAAAATGCACAGTGAATATGTATTTTTTGAGATACTGCTACACTCTTTCCCAAGAAGAAGCCACTGTTGCACTCCCTAGGACCAGGGTTGTCAACAGCCCCTCCCAGATCTGTGGAACACAGATACCCTGTGTGTCTACCTCAGACACTACAGCCACTGCCACTAGAGGCTAGCCTGTACCTGGGAGCTGAGAGGTACTGTCACTGAGCTCTCCCCGCTGTAGTCAAGAGAATCACCAATGCAGCAGGCACATCTGTGCCCCAGACCATAGAGCAGTGCACATTCTGCACACACATGCACTCCAGAACTGGTTTTATGGGTGCTCCACAAGCACCCATACCTAGGACACTGGAGCTAGGATTGTAGTAGGACTGCTCACACTCCCAGGCCCCTGAGCTACTGTAGCTTTGCACATGCCCACCCTGTGGAACCTGCCTCACCAGTGGCTCCACATTGTTATTAGATGCTACTGAGTTGGAGCTGATTCATAGTGACCCTATGTACAGCACAACTAAACACTACCTAACGCTGTGCCATGTACATAATCTTTCTATGTTTGAGTCCATTGTTGCAGCCCCTGTTTTTTCTCATTTTGAGTCCTGCCACATCAGCAAAAGGAGGTCCCAGGGGCTTTATTCCATTCGCATCATTCAGGTTGACTTTACTTTGAGGAGGCAATGTTTCCCAGTTGTTTCTTGATTGTCTTCTGGCCTGAGTGGCTCATTTTCTGGCACTACATTTGACAGTGCTTCTCTGCTATTCATAGGGTTTTCAACAGATGATTGTTTCAGGAGTGAGCTGCCATGTCCTTCTCCCTAGTGTGTCTTCATCTGGAAGCTCAGCTGAAACCTGTCCACCATGGGTGGCCCTCCTGGTATCTGAAATACTGGCGACATAGCTTTCAGCATCCCAGCAACATGCAAACCTGCACAGCACGAGAAGCTGATAAACACATGGAGGAGTGGCTAGATCCTGAGGGATGGGACCGTGTCAATTCACACATTATTAAAAATGCTACAGTGGGAGCTCCCATGCCCAGGCACCACTACCACCAGCATCCCAGATCCGAGAGCCACATTCCCTCCACATATGCCAAAGCTCAACATTCGCTCTGTGGCTATGTCATAGGTGCTACATGCCAAACAGTGTTATCACCTCCACAAGCATGCCTGAGAGTCAGATCTGGTGCCTAGAGGCACTTGTTTAGCCATGACTTCCCATGTGAGTCCCCAGCAGCCTGCACCACTGAAGATCCCAATGGCACTGGCTGCTTCTGAAGTTATCCACAGCCATGGCCACTGAGCACCTCTGCAGTCTTCACTGAAACAGACCTCAGCTAACAGAGCTATAATGGAGTCTAGAACTATGATGACCTCACTGGAGCCAGACCTGTTGCACCCCACCCATCTAGTACCCTCACATTCTTCTAGAAGTGAAGATATTTTTTAAAAATCCATAAAGTTGACTGTTCCATCAAATGCACAAAAATTAATAAAGACAGAAAAAATCAAAGAAACATGATACCACAAAAGAACACAAAAACCTTTCAGTAATTGACAATGAAGAAATGGAGATCTATGATTTGCTTGACAAAGAATTGAAAATAATTGTTTTAAGGAAACTTGGTAAGCTTCCTTACTTCCTTACAAGAGAGCAAAGATAGACTCAATGAAATCAGGAAAGCAATACATGAGCCATATGAGGTAAACAAAGAAGATAAAAATCATTTAAAAAGAACCAAACAGAAATTTTTGAGCTATAGAATACAATGAATGAAATGAAAAATGCAATAGAGAATGTCAACAATAGATTTAAACAAGCAGATAAAGGGATCTGTGTTTTCCAAGACAGGTTATTTCAAATTATAACTATGAGAGGAATGAAAATAAAAATAAAAATCATAATAACAGAGAAGAAAGGTTACAGGATTTATAGGATACTCCTGAAACAATCAGACCCTAAAAACCCTATGAGGGTCACTGTGAGTTGGACCTGACTCCCTGGCACCTAATACTAACAACAAATCTATAAATTGGGTATAAAGACAATGTAAAACCCACAGCCAACATCATATTCAATAGTGAAAAGCAGGAAGCTTTTCCCCCAAGATCAGGATGGACATAAAGATGTCCACTCTTACCATTTCCATTCAACATTGTACTAGAAGTCTTAGCCAGAGCAATTAAGCAAGAAAAAGAAATTAAAGTCATTCAACCCTGAAAGGAAGAAGTGAAATTGGACTTGTTGAACATGACATGATCTGATATGTAGATAACCCTAAACACTCCACCAATAAACTGTTACCAATAAATGAATTCTGCAGGCCTGGGGTTTAGTTCAGTTGGTAGAGTGCTGTGCTGTACTCTCTGAGGACCCAGGTTTGATCCTGAGCACTGCAAACATAGGAGAAGGATGTGGCAATCCACTCCAAAGCAATCCCCAATCAGCCATTGAAAACCCTATGAGGGTCACAATGAGTTGGACCTGACTAACTGACACCTAACAACAACAATAAATGAATTCAGTAATTTTGGGGGATACAAAACCAGCTGCATTTCTATACACTAACAATGGACTATCCAAAAAGGCATTACAAAGAAAATCCCATTTATAATACCATTGTTGTTGTTGTTGTTGTTAGGTGCCGTGGAGTCGGTATCCAACTCATAGCGACCCTCATAGGGTTTTCAATGGCTGAGTGCTTCGGGATTGCCTTGGGAGTGGATTGCCAGGCCCTTCTCCCATTTTTGTGGTGCTGGGAATTGAACTTGGGGCCTCAGAGACTGCAGCGCAGCGCTCTACCCACTGAGCTAAATCCCAGCCCTTATAATACCATAAAAAGGATAAAATACTTAGGAATAAATTTAGCCAAGGGGATAGAAGTATCTGTACCCTGAAAATATAAGATATTAATGAAGAAATTGAAAAAGACATGAAAAATGGAAAGATATCCTGTGTATATGGATTGGAAAAATTAATATTGATAAAATGTCCATACTACTCAAGGTGATCTACAGATTCACTATCATATCTATGAAAATTCCAATGATACTTTTCACAGAAATATTTTTTCCTTTAAATGAATTTATTCAGTTACAAATGCTCAAATTTGTTCTTTACACAATTATATTAAGTATCTTGAATATAAATGTGATCTGATCTACTCAATTATTGGTAATTTATAGTACATATTGTAAGAGTTATTAAAATTAGAGAAACTATAAAGATTTTTACAGTGTAAAGATTTGTACAGTGTCATACATACAACATTGGCAAAGTAGAGAACTAAGACAAAGTTACAAAAAATGCAAGCACTAGAGTAACTTAGGCAAAATAGAATTTGTGGTGATGGATTTGCTTCTTTTAAACTGTGGTTAATGATTTATTTGGTTAAGGTATTTAAAAATCACTTTCCTTCATTTTGCCTGAGTAGGAAAATAGGTATGAATTTCCATTGTAAAGTTGTTAAATTATTACAAATAATTCCAACTTTTGTGTTTCCTTAGCAAATAGTAACAGATAGTGAAATTACATAAAATTTTGAAAATCTGGAAGTCATATTAGACCTTGGGTTGGACTTTTTTTCAATCAGGTAATTGAGAAATTAGCTAAAGCCTGAATAAAATAATTTGAGCTAGAGCTTCTCTTGCATTCTTTCTTTTTTTTTCTTCTTTTTCTTCTTTTTTATTGGAAATTTTTAATGTACACATTAATGTGATTCATTCTGACATGCTTTTCATTGTGACATTTCCATATATGCATTTTGATGTACATTATTCATATAGGTTCCCCCTTACCCTCCCGTATGCTTTCCCCCCTCGCACTCTCCCCATCTAAGTCTTCTCTATCTTTTACTTGGTAATATTTTTCTATATGGCCTTGGGTTCCAGTTCTGTTTAAGATAGAAACTTTTCCTGTAGTGATCTTTGTTTTTATCTTGTTAGAACAATTGCATGCATTTTCTAGACCATTTATATTGACACCATTCTTATCCTTTTTTCCCCCCTTTTATTTTGATCCAACCTTTGAATAGGACTTTTCCTTCTTATAATTTTGATTCAGCTCCCACATATGAGTGAGAACATGTGGTGTTTCTCTTTCTGAGCTTGTGTTCGTTCACTTAAAATAATTTTCTCTAATTTCATCCATTTTGCTGCAAATGGCCTTATTTCATTTTTCTTGATTGCTGAGTAGTATCCCATTGTATATATTTACCATAGTTTTTTTTTATCCATTCTTCTGTTGAAGGGCACTTTGATTGATTCCATATCCTTGCTATTGTGAAAAGTGCTGCATTGAACATGGAGATACAGGTGTCTCTGTGGTATGATGACCCATCTCCCTTTGGGTAAATTCCCAATAGTGTTATAGCTGGGTCATATGGTAGATCTATTTTTAGTTTTTTAAGATACCTCCATATTGATTTCCACAGTGGTTGGACCAATTTACAGCTCCACCAACAATGTAAGAGTGTTCCCTTTTCCCCACAACCTCTCCAGCATTTGTTGTTATTTGTTTTATTGATCTTGGCCAACAGAAATATTTTTAAAGACCCAAAAATTCTTGAGGGGCCACAAAAGGCCTCAAATAGCCAAAGCAATATTGAGGAAGAAAAACAAACCTGGAAGCATCACACTGTCTGATTTCATGTTATATTACAAAGTTATAATAATCATACTGGCAAAAAAGCACACATATAGACCAATGGAGCAAGATATAAGGCCCCCAGATAAACCTATACACTTATAATCAACTGTCCCCAGTCCCTTCCCATCTCTCTCTGGTTCCCAGCCTCCATAAACTGAACAGCACAGGCCCAGAAATAATGGAACTAGCCTACCATGGACTAAAACCTCTGAAATTGTGAACCAAAACAAACCTTTCCTCCTTTAAGTTGTTTTCTTCAGGTATTTTGTCAAAGTGACAGAGGACCTGAATAGTTTTCCAAAGGAGACAGACAAATAGCCCAGAGATATATGAAAAGATGTCTGATATCACTAACCAAAACCACAGTAAGACACAATGAGACACCACCTCAGACCTATTAGGCTGACTAATACAGAAAAGCCAAAAGATAACATGTATTGGTAAAGATGTAGAGGAAAGGTGACCCTTGTACACTGTTGGTAGGAATGTAAATAGGTACAGCCATTATGTAAAACTTTATGGATGTTCCTCCAAGAATTAAAAATAGA